>OMKR01010060.1:3502-14338 GCA_900302355.1 Cyttopsis rosea
TTGGACTACAAGTACTATAAGTTACACCCTAATAGAATAGAATACAATCATTTGATTCACTAACTATATTTGCATACCCAGAACAATAAGGATTTCATAGGTAATTATTGAAAATATTTTGATATTCCGTTAAAGGATGCTTTGGCGATCAACACAGCACGTTTGCTCCAGCAGGTGAACAATGCCGACTGGAGCGAACGAGAGTAACGCGTGTTACATAGGGTGACCAGGCGTCCCTCTTCATTATGTCGCACTGCACAGCATCATCCCTCGTCCCGCGTCCCACATATTGAGACGACGGCCCACATTTTGATTGCCTCTAGTTTTAAAAAGTAAAGCCGCCGCAGGACAGACGCTTCTCTAAAATCTCTTTTATCCAACGGCTGTGCAGAAACCAGGGAGGGCTGTCGTCACGGGGCTGCGTTGGAGGTCAATCACACTGCACACACGTGGGTCACGGTGCAGGTTTTGACCTGTCACCGTCTTTGCTACGCCCACCGGGGGAAAACTGCGAGACACCACAAAGTCACAAACTTGATTTAGGTGGAATATGATGGTAACCAGCAGAAAGAAACGGAAATACAACCAAGACTGGGAAACTACTTAGAACTTGGGGGAAGTCGGTGGAAGGAGATTCTCACAAGAGTTTTTTGCTAGATTTGCAATGCCAAGCGACACAGTACATGTGAGGCTCACAAAGGGAAAGGCAGAGAGATGCTAAGGGGCAGAATAGAAATGTTTATTTTTTAAGTTAGATAGACATTATATCAAAAAGTTTAGACTGCCTGTCAGTCCCACATTGTCCCACACAAACATACTTTGTCCCACATTTGGTTTGTTGGCATCTGGTCGCCCTACGCGTGTAACGCTGTGTTGATCGCTTACTATATATTTCTTGTGTAAATATTTATAATTCCAAAATTGGGCGTACTGTTCTGAATTTATATAATGGTTCAAATTTTATCTGAGGCAACAAAATAAATTCTCCCAAAGCATCCTTTCACATTAAATTAGTTAAGACTTTAATTCACTTTCGATTCGTAAGGATGTTCAGTTGTCGCTCTACCACGTTGAAAATGTTGGTATGGAAGGCCAACCGCTGACCTGAGCGCTGCTAACCAGTGTGTTCGTATTTCCTTAATGTTACACTAAACGCAACGTTAACCATAACCCTTTTGCGCCACAGCCTAATGGTAATATGTTACTAAACAATTCCTGGGGAGATTGTAAGCATGTGGAGGCCCTGTGTGTGTACATACGTGAGTGTGTATGTATGTGACTTCTTCTTCTTTGGTGTAAACTGACGGCAGCTTCCAAATGCTCAGCTTTATAGGGGGAGAGTTGTGACATCACAAAGGCATCACATGACGATAACCCCCAGTTGCCCTGGCGACCGGGGGGTAGGGTTATGTGGGGAATTCCCAACCGTGCGTTTACATGCGTTTCCATGACGAGTGGGTTTGCGTTGAAAGATATTCTGCCGCGCTCTATGGAATATTTCATAAACCGGACCGGTCCGTAACCTTCCACAAAGTAGTTCCGCAATTCCCAATTGAGCCGATCATTTTGATATATTTGACTGTGGGAGGAGTGCTGCAAACTTTTGCAATAGTTTAGTAATAATAATAATAATAATAATAATAATAAAATTAATAATAATAATAATTAAAAGTGTAAAAGTGTGCTGGCCCTGTGTATGCCTCTGAGTCCTATATAGTAGGCCCTATTTGTTGGTGTGTGTGTGTGTGTGTGTGTGTGTGTCTCCCATTTGTTAACATAGCAAATTGGTAAAAATATTTTAGAAGTTACGACGAGTAAAATAAAAGTGTGAAAATGTTAAAAATGTAGAGTGGAGAGATTAACACTCCGCAATGGTTGTGCATATGATGTGCACTTTGAATCTCAAAAACTGCAACTGCTATCAGCTGGATTGATAACCTTGTGAGTATGAGAACAATATTGCCTCTGTTTTGATGTGTTCCAGGCTCGATCCTGACGGGTGTCCAGTTACTTCATGGGAGGATTCGGATACGGAAGGAAGGAGTTTACAAAATATTCCACTAAACCCCTTGGGTCCCCAATGGGAACATAAGAGTGCAGGAAAGAAATCCAGACGTAATGGAAACACGTTAACATATAAGGGGAATTCCCCACATGATGATTCCCGCCGGCTTGCGTCCAATTTTAATGTTGTGTGTGTCGCTGAAGTGCACCTGGTCAGTAGACAAGGGTTGGTCAGGGGCTGCATCTACTGACCTGCTCCCTTTCTTCTGCTTCTTGTTGTTGTGTGTTAATGGCAGCTCGCATTCAATTGTAATTTTGCATTACCGCCCTCTTCTGTGAGTACATGTTGTATCCTGTGTGTATGCGGTGTGCGTGACGTTATATGGGTCCTCCCTGCTCACCATGTCGAAGAGATCTCCATCTGAAGTAGATCTGAGAAAGCACTAGTATATTTTTCTCAGAATTCCTGTTGCCACCCTGACTACAGTATGAGTAGGCCAGTGTAAGATAGTGTAAGCCACTTTGTGAGTGCACACACCCACAAACCCACATACAGGAAATATGGCAGTAATGCAACATTACAATAGGATGTGAGCCGCCGTTAAAGGTGCAGTGTGTAGAATTTAGCGGTAGCGGTGAGGTTGCAGATTGCAACCAACTGAATTCCCCTCCCCTCACCCTTCCCTTCCAAGCGTGTAGGAGAATCTACGGTGGCCACGAAACACGCGAATGACGCGAAAGGCCCTCTCTCGAGCCAGTGTTTGGTTTGTCTGTTCTGGCTCATTCCAAGGTAATGAAAACATGATTCTTATTTTCATGGGATTATACACTAGAAGAAGAATAATTTATTAATCACACACATGCAGAGGGTGACACACACGCAGGAGTGGTGAACGATGAGATATAGTCTCTGCTTTTATCCCATCCTGGCCGTCCTTCCTCCAGGGGCAGCCAGGAGCAGTGGGCAGCCCTCACTTTGTCGGCGCCCGGGGACCAATTCCGGGTGGTGGGTCCATGTCGTGGTCAGGGACAGGACAGGAAGTGTTCTGCACGTTTTTAGTCTGGGTCCTTATGATGGAGGAGACCCATGCGAACACGGGGAGAACGTGAAGAGATAGAGATAACCCACCGGAGCACGGTGCCAACAGTGCCCCAGGCGGGAATCGAATCCAGGACCTTCTTGCTGTGAGGCAGATAAGATAAGTAAAAAGTGGGACCTTGGAAGACTTGACAGGCCTTCTCCAGTATCATGCAGGGCAGGTGGAAACCAAAAGGCTTCCATCACACAGAGTCCGGGTGTAAATTCACCCCAGATCCCCTGAAGATCTTCTCCAGGGGGATTAGACGCATGGGGAATGTAGTTTAGATGTGAGAATTCCTTTATTTTACAACATCTACATCGTTGACTGTTGAAAGAAAAGTAGAAATAAACCTAATGGAAAGACTCTCAATCTTTATTCCAAAAACAAAATCAGTAATTATCTAGTTTTACCGAAAATACAAACGTGCACAAAAAAAACGCTTGCAAGATATTTACCATTCCTGGCGGTAAATATCAGAGGGCGAAGTTGACGCGAATGACAATGAGCTTCTTGATGAAAAGAAAGCAATTTCATTCTCACTGTGGATACACAAGACGTAAACGTAATTCATATCAACAACTTAATATTCAGATGCATCCTGTATACTAAAAGCACATTACAACCAGGTTTGATTGTTATCCAACTAAAAGAGACACTCTCAAAACACGAGAAGCAGCTAAATGTTTCTGGAATTTGGGATGTGAATTTGATACAGAAGATGCAAACAGAGTGAAAGAGACCAAGAGAAGGAAAAAAGAAGAATGTGAGCAAGGGGTGAAAGTGTAATAAAAAAACGATGATTCTGCCCATTTGACCGCAGAGCCAGCTGAAGCTAACGAGGACAGTCTTGTGTTTCTTCTGGGCTTTGGGCTGACTCTGCTCTAATAACACCGTCCAGATTTCAGTCTCAGTCTCAACAACTAGCCCCCTCCCCCCGGGGTGGTTTGGTGGATAAACTTAGCCCTTTATAAGATGACACAAGACCTCCCTCTGAACTTCCAACACAGAGAAACACGTGAGGAAATCTCTCAGATCTTTATTTTTTTCTTTCTTCCTTTATGCCACATCACAAGCGATAGGGATACACAACCTCGCAAGTTAGCGACGCTGCTGGTTTGTTTATGTGTGAGAACCAAGTGCAGCACACCATGGTTAGCATTGTGCGTCGGTTCCAATGCTTCGCCTGTATCCCTTTACGTCCAAGTGATGGTGAAAAACAAAATCTACCAACGTTAGGCAATTTTGGGGCCGGTTGAAAGCTTTCAACTCACTTCTAGCAGAGCGGTCCTTGGCAGGAGGACTTTAAATTTGTTTTTATTGGCCTATTGATCTGATTATCGAATACAATATTAATTTCAGAGAAACATTTTTTCAAGTGTTGGTGCTCGCCACTAGTCCACTAGCATTAAAGCAAACCCACTTTTTACTGATGCCAAGTGACTAACCCAACACTATAGTTATGGTTTACGTAAGTAAAACATACTTACCTACTTATGTTGCACCTAGTTCTCCCCAGTCCCCACCTTATTTAAATGAGGGTTTACCTGTTTTATTTGTTACACAATAATAGTGTCGTGAAATCATATATCAAAATTTAAAACCAAGGATAAGCAAAGTAGCAGCAATAAAATATAACAACTCTACATCAGTTTTCCCTTAATCAAATAAATCCGAGAGGGTGAGTTAGTTTTCCCAAGTCTGTGAACGCAGCACCACTTCCTGCTGTCTCTCGATCCGACACAAACTTTCTAACCAGAGCGCTGTGTCGGCATCTTCTACGAGTACACTAGTTAATCAATTGCAGATGGCGTGAGTGAAAGGCACCCACACTTTGGAGGTTTTTGGTCGTGAAGGTGTTGCCATCGCGCTATTGTTCCCTTCACTCCAGAGCGTTCTGAGTCAGCGCGAAAAACACGTGATGACGTCACCAACTAATCGACAATTAAATTAGTTGGCAATTCATTTGGTCATCGACTATTGTCGACTACGTTGATTATTCGTTGCACCCCTAGTGCTCATGTCTCAATCTACAATGTTACATAATAAATTATCTTATCAAAATTGTCAAACTGATAAACCGTGATGTTTCTTAGACTATAATCCCTAGACAAGATACAGATTATCTGTGTGAGACTTCAACTGAAGTTCAGATGAGGAGCTTGAAGGAAATCCAATTCCACTGAGAGGGGAAAAGGTTGCACAGCGTAACATCCAGATACAAAGTGACGCTGAACAAAACAAGGAGGCTTTCTCATTCCGAGCCGATGAAGGAGCCAAGCTCTGAAACTCCCCGACGGAGGAACGACATTATTCCAAACGAGGGAAGAGAGAAACTGTCTTTAGTGAAAACACTTGTGCAAACACTCCAGACCATGAATGGAAAGCTACTGAGAGAGCAAGAGATGTCGAAAGAGACGGAGAGGAAGAAATTGAGAGGGAGAGAGAGAGAGCGACAGACAGACAGGGTGGGGAGATGGGGAGGACAGGGTGAAAGAGTGAGAACAAAAGAGAGAGAGAGAGAGAGAGAGAGAGCGAGAGAGCTTGGGGGTGGACAGGGAGAGATGCCTTGTTTCCATGTGTAAACTTGAGCCAGAACGAAGCAGCGCTGCCCAAACATCCCACCGTGAGCTTTTCATGGAAACAACATTCAGCACGACATGAGTGTCCTGAACCAGAGAGTCCACATCAGAAAGAAAGCAACCTCAAGGAGAGGGAGCAGTGAAACAAAAACACATCCAACAGTGCAAAATATTTGTGCAAAAATCTGATTCGTTTGGCAAATAACAACTATCCATAATATTAGTAGTAAGTGTAAGTGTGTGAACAAATGGTACCGCCCAACAAACTAAATAGAATGTTCTGTTAATCAACCAGCTTCTGTTGAAGGAGCCGATCGGTGGTCGATAAAACAGGAAGTGTGCGAGTGTCCACAGGAAGTCAGTAATTGTCTAGCAGCTTGTTTGCAGCTGGCGTCAACGTAACTCAGAAACAAAAGGAGAGCAGTGGAGTCAGCAGCATGTTGTTGCATTTTTATATATTACCACAAATTAACAACGGATAATGGACTTTTCCCCCTCACAAAATGTTGACCACTTGCAATGTTAATGGCCGTTCAAATTGATTTTACAGAGAAAAAAAAAAACAAAGCTCTTCAAGTTCCAAAAGTTGTCCTAAATAAGGGGACCCCCTTATTTAGGACCCCAAAAAGCACCTGAGGAAATGGCCAGAGAAGTTCAGTGAACTTGTCCCTTTCATCTGGAGGAGCCACACATGTCAGCAAACATCTGAGCCCGAAGGCTGTGGTTGGACAGGCAAGACCTGAGGCCACGTGAGGCTCCTTGTAGAAGGGGATGGTGGGGTCGAATCCCCAGCGGAGACAGGGTGGTGGTGGTGCCCACAGAGGACGTTTACAGTTCATTCTAAACACAGTCAACAGGTTTCTTGCTGAATCTCATCAACGTTGCCACTGGGAAAAATAAGAGCATTGCACACCCCTGAAGGAGGCCCATTTAACCTGAAACTGGCTCTCCACTTATACTCCGAGTAGTTTGGAGTAAGGGGGCAATTAAATTGGTCCCTGTCCCCCAAACCCTGTACAAAACCGTGGGTCTAAGGGATGACTGATCCCTCCAACATCGTGCTGTAGCTGGGAGGGATTAAACTGGCCACAACGACCGTTAGACTGTTTGCAAGAATTAGGCTAATCTGACAGGCTTGTCAATTATTATCTGTAATAACCAAATCCCTCCTGTATGTGTTTTTAATGTTTTTGCATCCTGTTCTATAGAGGGCCAATGGGGAGGGCAAATTAATTTAATTTGATTGATAAAGCTGAGCCTTCTTACAATGAATAATTTACTGTAATGTAATTAACTACATATACAAAGCCAGGCAGCACAAGGCTTATCCATTAGCATAAATGTTTGGCCTAATTTGTGGGTGCCCACCCTGCATGATTAGCATGGAAGCAGAATGCACTTCATTCTGCTTCATGCAATTTCATTCTGGGCTTTGGAACTGAATATATTCAATTAGCTAGTGCACCTGTTGCCAACAAACCGCTGGCAGCTTTTTCTATAAATAGGTATTTGATTTAGCGCTGGTGAAATAGCCTAAAATATTGCAATATCCGGATAGGACCATTATTTTGAGGTCAGGAATTATTCTTGGGCAAAACATGTATACAGAACTATAAGTGCCCATCCCACAAAAGGCGTTCACGCCAAACAGTTCTAGGGACTCCGAGGGGAAATAGGAACTGGGACCGAGAACTGAGAAATGGGAACCTTCAAGGGCTTAACCTTTCTGGTTGCATTGGCACCGCCAGTAGGAACTCTGAAGTCACGTCAGCCGATAGGCGTCTGCGTTCCGTGTTGTATTTATTCACTTATTTCTCCTCATCGGTCCACCCAAATCTGTTTCTGAACAGATTTGAGCGAAAAATAAGCAATCTAGTTGCTGAATCTTCATTTTTTAAACTTCGCTCCGACTTTCGTAAGGCACGGACACTGCAGCGTTGCACCGCACACACCGGTACACGGCTCGGAAAAACAAAATAAATGGATCTACAATAAAAACAAAATTCTTATTGTTTTTTATTGGTTATCTTAGTCCACCCCGGCCGTGGGTCACGTCGGGAGTGACGGAGGTGCACGGGGAAGACGGTGCGCAGCAAGTCCGAGTTCGATATGGTGGTTGCCGGTGCTCCATTGGCTCATGTGTTCTACCAATCAACGTACGCTAATGTCACTCATGGTTCTTCTTGCTCTGAAAAGTACCTGCCCTGGAGTAGGAACTAAAAAGGTCCCTCAAAAAAAAGTTCTAAGAACTATGAAAAAGTTCCTGCGGTGCGAAAACGCCTAAAGACTCTTGGCACTCGCACAGACCTATGACTGAGAATAACATTTAGATGGTTAATTCAATGTGTTTAACAACTGCACTACACTACTTAGTTTAGATAATTTATAGTAAGTCATTTAGTAGAAGTAATTTATTAAATATAAATATTTAAAGGTGCAGAATTTAGTGGCATCTAGCGGAACAGACTTGGCAGAAATGGAATATAACATTCATCGGTATGTTTTAATTTGTGTATAATCCCATGAAAATAAGAAACGTGTTTTCGTTACTTTAGAATGAGCCATTTATGTCTCCACGGGGAACGGGTCCTCTTCCACGGAGGCCGCCATGTTGCACCGCCATGTTTCTACAGGAGCCCAGAACGGACACCGAAGAACAGAACAGACATAACTGAAATTAATTTCTAGGTCCAACCAGGGACTTTAATTTTGAACTAAAGTGCAGTGGAAGTTATCAGCCTGTGTGAAGATTTGATACTGTCCAATATCCCTTTCTATAAAAGGAACTATGACAGGAGCTTCTTGGAAAGTAGCTATAATTGTTGTGACATACAGAAAATGTTTTGTCCATTTCGTTCTGCTTTTAGGGGGAAAAAAAGCACCATGATTTCTAATGCTCTGAAACGGCAGGCAGCCGATAATGGCTCCATTTAGTGACATAATAGCCAGAAAGAGCTAAAACTAGAGTAAATGGTTGTGTTTATCTCCTATAAACTATAGTTTGTAGGAGATAAACACAGCCATTTACTCTCCTTTGTTAAAATATGCAAACTGGCCAATTAGGCAACCAGCAGTGAGCTGACAAGGTTTTTATTTCTCTGTTCACTATCTATGCTAGGACAGAGCAGAAAAAGATAGTTATATTGCAGGGTTGTATTTATGGCTATACTGCCCATGAAGGGATGCCCTCTTAACCCCAACTACAGACCAGTGGCACTGACCTCTTTATAAAAAGACCTTTATGAAGCTCCTCTTCCAACACCCTAGGCCCTACTAGCCGGCTCCCTGGAGCTCTTAAAATTGTAATGGTTAGGTGAAATTCACCCATTAATCCCAATTAGTTTTGCACCTACTGTGTTTTCTGTGTTCCTAGTAGACATTTTCCTTTGATAACAGTCTTTGCTTATTACCTTCTGAAGAGCTGGATGCTCTGTAAGAATTATGTTCATTTCACCAGCGAGTTCAACACGATTAAGCCACTCCTGCTGGCGAGAAGCTCATAGCGTAGCAGGTGGAGTGGAGCATGGCGGGGTACTGTAGATAACTGACTCGCCGGGGTGGCAGGCCGGTTTGTCTCCCCGACAGTGCAGCCTGTCATGTGAGATGGAGAGCGACATGGTGGCACTACAAGGGAAGCGCACTGTTCAATACTTTGTACACACAGCCGCAGAAGTGTGCTGATTACTCCACTATTGTGGCTTGTGTTGAGGTGGTGGCATCAAGCCAAGGAACTCAAACATGATGAATGAACTGTGCCTGAAGGCTGGCTGTGTCGAGGGAGAGTCTTGTTAGCCTGGAGGAGGTTGCAGAGGAGCGGATCTAAACTCATGAGAGAAGCCATCCTACGCCCTCTATTATGAAGGGAGGGGGCTAAGAAGCACCTTTAGCAACCATCATATTCCAACTCGGGTCACAAGAAAGCATTTCAAGCCTTTTGTGCCAGCTGCCATCTGGCTTTCTGTTGGAACTCCAGCCTCAGACAGCTTGCTGGGTGCTGATGTCTGCAGAATACTTGGATTAAACCAATGGACTACAATGTTCTGCAGATTATTAAATGTAGACTGCACACGATGCATTGTGTCATCTGTAATCAGGCAGACTACACTGCCCATAGTAACTTGTGTATATTGAGTGGCGTGGTGCACTGTTGAGCACAATTCGTTCATTTACATTGCAAAAAATATACGTATTTGGGGCTCAAATCCAACAACCAAGATAAAAAGGAATCAATGCCAATTTACCCAAATGCCTCCGTAGACAAATGTTTTGTGGATTATTCCATGGGATTGTACACCATGTGGAGTATACACACACTATGTATAATACCATGTGGAAAACACTGTAGTGTTTCTAGACTTGAACACCCCCCCTAGTAACCATATACACACCTATCTACACCTATATACACATCTATCTATCTATATATACACATACAGTGGTGTGAAAAAGTGTTTGCCCCCTTCCTGATTTCTTATTTTTTTGCATGTTTGTCACACTTAAATGTTTCAGATCGTCAAACAAATTTAAATATTAGTCAATGACAACACAAGTAAACACAAAATGCAGTTTTTAAATTAAGGTTTTTATTATTAAGGGAGAAAAAAAAATCCAAACCTACATGGCCCCCCCCGTTAAAACATAACTTAACTGTGGTTTATCACACCTGAGTTAAATTTCTCTAGCCACACCCAGGCCTGATTACTGCCACACCTGTTCTCAATCAAGAAATCACTTAAATAGGACCTGCCTGACAAAGTGAAGTAGACCAAAAGATCCTCAAAAGCTAGACATCATGCCGAGATCCAAAGAAATTCAGGAACAAATGAGAAAGAAAGTAATTGAGATCTATCAGTCTGGAAAGGGTTATAAAGCCATTTCTAAAGCTTTGGGACTCCAGCGAACCACAGTGAGAGCCATTATCCACAAATGGCGAAAACATGGAACAGAGGTGAACCTTCCCAGGAGTGGCCGGCCGACCAAAATTACACCAAGAGCGCAGCGATGACTCAGGTCACAAAAGACCCCACAACAACATCCAAAGAACTGCAGGCCTCACTTGCCTCAGTTAAGGTCAGTGTTCATGACTCCACCATAAGAAAGAGACTGGGCAAAAATGGCCTGCATGGCAGAGTTCCAAGACGAAAACCACTGCTGAGCAAAAAGAACATTAA
>OMKR01010072.1:13394-31027 GCA_900302355.1 Cyttopsis rosea
ATACTTATACTCTCGCCAGGAAGGGTGAGCATGCTAGTAGTGGATGTGAGCTGTTGTGCTTCATGACAACACAAGACGAAATTAGTTTATTGATTTAGTTTCATCTTTAAAATGTTAGTCCCAAGCATCATATTACAGTAAATGGCGTTGTTTACAAGCTAATAACCCAGATCCCATGCGTCTCCCAACAGATACTGCACCAAAGGAGACAGCAGGCTGCCCAAAATATACACCAAGACTGGAGATAAGGGTAAGTTGTTGTAATTAGGCACGTTAACATGCATTTAAAACTCCCATGTTTAGAGGATCTCGCTTTCCTTCCCTTCAGGGTTCTCAAGCACATTCACAGGAGAGAGGAGACCCAAAGAAGACCATGTGTTTGAGGCATTAGGGACTACGGATGAATTGTCTTCAGCCATTGGGTATTTGATGTTCTACTCATCTATCAGCATTTGATGTTTGTTATATTTATGCGTGTTGTCTGGCTTTGACCGGTTTGCAGTGTGTACCTGGCAAGGCTGTCTGGGAGTCTACCAGTAACACCTTGATTATTC
This sequence comes from Cyttopsis rosea, assembly GCA_900302355.1. NCBI lineage: Eukaryota > Metazoa > Chordata > Actinopteri > Zeiformes > Parazenidae > Cyttopsis > Cyttopsis rosea. The sequence continues at coordinate 13,949 of OMKR01010072.1, forward strand.
ATTACAGCTTGGCACGAGAGTTCTGCATTGACAAAGGTCATTCGTTCACCTATCAGCTGGACAAGGTCAGATATTTATTTTTGTTTTTAACTGCTCACACATTGCTGAACCCCCCCTCTCCATATGACAAAAAACTATTTCTCCACTAGATACAGTGTGTTTTACAAGATGTCGGATCAAATATTGCCACTCCCCGGTCATCTGCAAGAGAAAAACACATAGGTATTTAGTTTTTGTGGGCTGCCAAAACAATATTTCTATTAATTATAAATGTATTTAATTTACCTCTAATCTGACTATATGTTCTTTATCAGACAAAACAAAGTTCACACCTCAGCCAATTGCAGATCTGGAAACGTGGATTGATAAATTCACAGATGAACTTTCACCGTTGACAAACTTCATACTTCCTGTAGGTCCCATCAGACATATCAATATTATGTATTTGAGCCCAGTCTGTCATGACCCATAACACTTTATTTTATTACATCATACAGTCAGGAGGGAAGAGCAGTGCAGCTCTGCATGTTGCTCGGACAGTCTGCCGTAGAGCAGAGCGCAGGTTGGTATAACAATCTTTGAATATAGTCCAAATTAATCACAAATGTATCGACACCATGGATTTTCAGTTTTCTGTTCTTGTTTCAGTGTTGCTCCTATTGTGCGGTCAGGGGAAGCGGATCCAGATGTTGCAAAATTTTTGAACAGGTATTCACATTGCAAAAGTGTATTTATGGTAATAGGTTTGCAGGAGCTCAGTACATTTTCTTTTCTCAACAGATTGAGTGACTACCTGTTCACTGTAGCCAGATATGCAGCAATGAAAGAAGGCAACGAAGAGAAAATCTACAAACGACCTGAATAACAGGATTCAGCCTAGAAGAGCCCAGGACCATCTGTTCATGTGATAACCAGACAGAATGCTTGTGTTTGTATTGAAATAATGTGAAATTGTTTTATTGTTTGCTATTATATTCGCAAATAAATTTGAGTCACCAAAATATCAGCATTTATTTTATACTGGTTCATTATTAGATAAATCAAGCCATTTGGAATAATATGGTTTCTTATGCAATCTAAGATGTGCCACAGAGAACATTTGATTGGGGGAAAATTCTGAATTTAAGGACAGGCTAATAAGATATAATAGAACTATATATATAATAGAATAGCCCAAATGTCATTGTAATTTTGCTTGCTTCCTAAGAGGTATTCCATATTAAAAAGGGAAGACTAACCAACAATGATGAAAAACTGAATTTCACCGCTAGACTTCCCTATATTCCAAAGGATTTTGTTACCATCTGTTTTTCTTTTTCTAATGTATTCAAATGTCAGGGCTGAGATTACAGCCAGAGCTGGAGACATTGCTGATTTCTTCCCATGTGGCTCTCATTACAGTCACAGAAGCTGGCACCAGCCCTGGCTCTTCCGGGAGAGAGTGCTGGCCCATGTCATTAGTGACAGATTGCGGTCTTCATAGGGTGGGTAACGCAGATAGGTGACACACTCGAACCGTGTGCCTCTTAGCAGGCATGATTTCCTATGAGAGAAGGTATCAAAGCTGTAGCGCCCATGGTAGGAACCCATCCCACTGGCTCCTGTCGAGTTAAATGCGAAACAGAGTTGACATATTGCAGGCTATATCCCCCACCTCTTAGCTTGGCACAATGGTTTCATTTATTTTCTCACTTATTTATGATGGTGTATGGCAGTAACTTACCAACTCCGCCAAACGGCAAGACCACCATGAGACTTTGCAAGATGCTATCATTGGAGCAAAAACTTCCACTAGAGGTCTCACTCATGAGCCTTGAGATGACCTGCATTGCCAAGAATATTATGAAATTCTAGATGTAATATCTATTTGTACAAGTCATGCAATAAAGTGAATGGATGAAAATGCTTTTCACCTTGCTGTTGCTTGAGTAAGCATACAAACACAGAGGTTTCTCTTGCTTATTAATGAAGGCAATTGCATCATCAACATTGTTTATGTTCAGAATAGGAAGAACTGGGCCAAACACTTCATGCTGCATGATGGGATCAGATTCCATCACCTCTGTTAGAATTGTCGGGGCTTCAGACAAAATGAAAATGTTAAGTGACAGTAACAAATACTACATACCATAAAATGCATTAAAATAAATCTGCAATAAAAATTACCTATATATTTCTGTGCTTCAATCACCTGCCCACCCACAGCCACCTTGCCAGATCTCCACAGCAAGTCTCTTGTGCGGTTGAAGCTGTCGAGATTCACCATGCGGCCAAAGCTCCTGGACTCTTGAGGATCAGTGCCGTAGAACTGCATCAGGTAGCACTTCAGGGCGTGGACAAGCTGTGCTTTGACATCCACGTGGCACAGGATGTAGTCAGGAGCCACCAAGCTCTGCCCGGCATTGTGGAAGCGCGACCAGGCAATGCGTTTTGCTGCAGTAGAGATGTCACATTGCTGGTCTACGTAACATGGGTTCTTGCCACTAAGAACCAGCGTTATTGGAGTGAGTGTGCGAGCCGCCGCCTGAGCAACTCTGCTCCCCTCTTCTCTGTTCCCTACGGTGGGACAGTTTTATTCAACACATTAGGACCGTTTCAAAGTTAGGGAATACAAAGCTTTTAAATGTGATCCATATTTACCTATAAAGAAGACATGATCGAATTTCAGTTCCACTACATCAGCCAAGTTATTCATACCAGCAAGAATCACATGGAAGCACTCCTAATAGAAAAATAATTTAACAGATGACATTTATTCAACACAGTACTCTCACCAATAAGCTACAAAAGCTATTGACTTCCTGACTGCAACACTGAGCTAGTAATGACTGCAGAATGGCAAGACGGGTTAATATTTTGTCATTGAAGTAATTATATTGAATTTAGTGATGTTAATGATTTAGATGATACCTCGACCTTGGAAATATAAATCAATCCAATGTCATTGAAATCTTCCTCAGTCAAGACTTTTTACTACTTACGTTGTCAAGATATGAGGGGATGAGGCGGTGCAACAGCTCTGCTGTATGGGAGGTGTGCTCAGATGGGTTGATTATCGCACAGTTTCCTATAGATATGAACACAACGTTTTAATAGTTCCAGTAATCAGACTGAATGAGGTAATAGGGAAAGCTTAAAAAGAATTGAATGAATAAAGGTGTCTTATACTGCACCTGCTGCAATAGCCCCGACAAGTGGCACCAGACACAGTTGGACAGGACTAGACCAGGCCCCCACGATGAACACCACCCCAAGTGGCTCATTCACCACCACACACTCATCCAACGTGGTGGACTACACCAATCAGAAATGGTCAAACTAAGTTAATAATAAAAACAGTTGCAGCATGGTCATGGGGGTAGTTGCAGCATGGTCATGGGGGTAGTTAGTACTGAGTAACAACACAGGCCAACTTTAATCTTAAAAACTGAACAAGCTACTGAAGTTCTAATCTTATTTGTCAAACTCAACACAATGCATCGCTTTGTGGCTGGGAGACGGAATGTTCTCTCCAAAAGGTTTCAATCATGAGGAATCCAAACAATGTTAAGAGGATGTTGACTATAATACATTTACCAAACACATACGTTCATCTCACCATGTTTGTTTCCACATGCTGTGGCTGCATCCACTTCTTGAGATTGTTAATAGCGTGAAGAGCCTCGTTTTTTACGAGGATGAGTTCTGACACAACCGTCTCGAAACGTGGCTGGGTGCAAAGAAAAGAACGAGCTCCAAATCAATGAGGCAGAACAGCAACAACAATTTGAAGCATTACTGTACTTTTAATAATTAAATTGGCAATTTAACCCATAATATGACATTTTCAATCTTTAGCATACTTATCAGTGATAAGTGATCAGAGTACCGATGCTTTACCCCACACCTTATGGAGGTCCCTTCCAAGAGCTTCCACAAAGTCACACTCATGTTCCTCCAGCATTCGCACAATAGCCTCCAGCTGAGCAAGTCTGAAGCTTTCCTTGACGGGACGTCCAGCTTGGAAGACGGTCTTGGCCCTCTTCAGCAGCTCCCCGCACTCCAAAAGATAAGTCCTTAGACAAGGCTCTCCAAGCCTGGTCCTGGAACAGAGAATAACGCTGTGTTTAAACCAGGATGCATTTCATAAATCGATGGTAATCTGCGTCTTTAGAATATGATGTCCATGTGTCCCATTCATCACTACCTTCTACAAGTTAAGCGGCCATTCCTTTGACAAGCATAACATGCCCTCACTTTTCCACTCATGTTTTCTCTGCAGAGTTGGTCTTCCTAAACACTGTAGACTTAGTGCACGGTCAAGCCTAGTCAACGTTAGAAACTAGGGGTTGAGAACATGCCCCACTAGTATAGAGGATAGTGACATTCCTTACACAGCCAATCAGGGTATGGACATCAAGAAAGCAACAAAAATGGGTACAAGTAATACAGTCATGACAACTCAATATTTTAAACTTAGGGACATAATAATAATGATCATTATTTAATTATAATCCTTACAATAGTTTTTTTTTTATTGTAGTTTTTAAATGCATCATTTAGGAAACTATGCATATAAAATGTATTTGTTTCGGAGTAAAAAATATGAGATTATTAAATATTTTATTATTATGATTATTATTATTATTGGGGTCTGGTTATAATGGGTGTGTTAATTTCATTAATAATGGATGCTAATGTGACCAACATTAAGATAATTAAATATGACGTTAAATAATATTTTTTCGGGTGTCATCAAAACAACAAAGCCAGCACTTTAACCCAGTCAAATAACTTACGAACCTCTAAATGAGCAATAGAACCTGTGCGTCCCAATGGTGACGCTCGGAGCACACGTGTTCTATTCAGACGTTTTATTCTTGATATCAACAATTCGAATTCTTGTTGTTGAGATAAAAAAAATTACTTCAATAATTAAAGTGGTTTCCGTTTCGTTCATTTTGGCGGCACCTATGGCGAAAAGCGGCAATTGCAGGTTGGACACTACCCAGAGGGTCGCCTGTCTGACGTCAGTCTCACGGTCCCTTTGCTTTTTTGACTGTTTGTCTTCATCTGAACGTCGAATGTGTTTCATTTTCTTTGGATTTACACTTGTTTTTGAAGTTTCATAGTCATCATAGTAAACGAGACCGGGAAAAAAAGTACGCCGCTTCACACACAAGTGAGTTGGAGCGCGAGTCTGCTGCGTTAGCTCCGCCTCCCCTCTCTGGTGGACCAACCACTGCTGGCTGATGGAGAACGCGTCACTCACTGCGTCGCTTGTGATTTGAATGCATGGCGGGAAAGTCACCACAGACACTTCTTAATACTCAGAATACTGCAAATACAAGGGCTTTCATCGGGGGGCCATAGGCTCAATCACCTTCGTGTTACCTCATTCGGTGATAGATAGGGACTTAACAGACATTTATTTAAATGAAAGCCTTTAAGATTGGCACTTTAAATTGCATCTGTTGATATCAAAACCTGAAACATTGATATCAACAATTCTTATATCAAGAATACCACTTGATATCCACAACTAGAATTGTGAATATCAACAATACAATTTTTTTTAAATAACAATTCACATTCTTGATATTACAATTGCAATTCTCCATTGAAAGCAATGGGAAGCGGTTTGATATCAAGAATTGGTCATGGCAATGCGACTTCTCGACATCAAGAATGTCTGTTTCTGATGTCAACAATGTTTTGTTTTAATACCAAAGAGTAGATTTACAACTAGTTCAGTCAGAACTGCAGCGAGTTAAAAAAAGTGAATAAACGCTCAAACGGCTTTCCACAAGACGAGCGTCAACGTGGATAGTCACCTTACCGTCGCAGTGTTTTGAACCATTGCGCCGGAGAAGGGCTGGCGGCAGCACTCATAGCGATGTATTCCAACCACGGCAGCGTTTAGCGTTTAGTAGGATATACAGCTGTAGTGTTTGTTGAGATTAAACCAGGTCACCACACATCACCTGTAACGAGTCGTTGCAGTAGGAAGCTAAATCCAGACGCGCGTTGCTTCATTAAACCTCGATTATCCGGTGTCGTGCCAAAAAGTGATCGTCCGCCAAAAACCGATTGCCAAAAAGTGATCGCAGCAACCCTGTGACTGAAAGGTTGTTTCTGCCTCAAAATGACTTGATTTCACTCATCGGGGTTCTATTTGACAGATTGTAGCCCACCCAGCGGACGGCAATCGTTTTTAGTTTTTTTTTTGTTTCTTTGATTTTTTGGAGGAACGATCACTTTTTGGCACGGCGGAGAAAAGAAAAAGAAAACACTCAAACGACACTTTCACGCCCCGAAGCGGTTAAAACCATAGATTGTATAAGAAAACACACCGTGGATCGTCACCAGTCACTGATCTGTATAACCTCTATCACAATAATCATCATCATCAGCTCCAGAACTAGGCCCAGCAGCTGAAGGATATTACCTGATCAATAACTCGTTAGAATAAAGCAACAAAGACTCAGTGTGCTGTTAGGTAAATGTTTATATTATAATGGCATACATGTTTTTAATGTATTCCAAGACTATTTTACACATGGGAGAAGATTTATTTTTTATTTTTTTTTTACCTTGGAGTCACCTTTTCAAAACGTTATTCCACATAGTGCAGCCAGTTTTTAAAGACACTTAAAAAGGAGGACACACACTTTATTAATATGTCCTGCAAATGTTCTAGCTCTTTTCATTAATGACTTGTAAGTGGGTTTTGAATGGAAATGGGCTTTGACCGTCCACTGTAATGTCCACTGTTCAGTTTGTTGACATCATTTGAGACGAAATCACTGCACCTCCTCATTCAAGACAAGCAATGCTTTGGAGGCAGCTCATCCATATCTGTGGTGTTACAACTCCTTGTTTAGACAATAGAGAGCGCGAAGCTGACGTCACATTGCTGGAGCGAGCCGCCATATTGTGAGGATCGCTCGCATTGACTGTGAATGTCGGTCGGCAAATCTTTGAGTTAAAAGACGGCTTGGACGTCTTGTAAGGGTGGAAAAACTGTCACAGAAAATTTTGCAAACATCTTGTGTGAAACCTCGACCCTTCGTTTCCTCCCTTCCCTTCTCCATTTTTGTACATTTCGTGTATTTTAGCTATTTCTCTATGCAACTGAATGGAAGCGATCCTCCCAAAATGGCGACCGGAGTCCATAGCAACCGTCAAACTTCACATTCTCTCTATAGGAGCAAATATAGCAGCGATCTTCTCAAAATCATCACTTAAATGTAAAACCATAAGTTAATACATCAGATTTTTCTTCCTGGTGTTATTTGTTACGTAGTGGACGGCATCAAAGCCTGGTAAAGTCAACTGCAGGCATTAGTAGATTTCCAGACCCAGAAAATAAAAAATAATAGCCATCCATTAGTCAAATGTTTTCATAATATAGAATTTAAGTATGGTTTATATATATATATATTATATCTCTAAAGCATTTTTATCTTTATGAATGAACATCCGCTCACTTGTATTTGACTAGAAAAAAAACTCCTTGTTAACTCACTAACTAACCCTGTTTAATGCATTTTCAATACAACATTCACTATAATCTCCCTTTATCAAAACGCAACAAACAGCGGAATTAATGTGCAAGATTTCTATAGGGAAGGGAGGGGGGGGACATCAAAACAAGCTGTCAGGTACAGTTAATGGACCAGTCCATGACATCATGTTGAGGTTTTCTCCTCAAAGTCTTTTCAACATGGCTTAGAAAGTCCACTTGGATGGGAGAGCATTGCAATAGATCCCTCCTGGGTTGCTGCAGTGGTAGGACAGTGGTTGGGTTTCATCCGGCTTGCTCTTCTTAGTAGGAGCAGAGAGCAGCACAAGTGTCCTGCCCTGAGTGTATGGCTTGATTCCAAGAAACTTGGTTATTGGTTTCACTCGAAAGACAGACAATCAGACTTTCTTTTAGCAAGGGGAACATACATGAGGCACTCAGCATTATTAAAAAGGATTGCGAGAATTAGTACAAAGACTTGATTGCCCCTGCTCTTTTTTCTGTAGACAGATGTCAAGCCAGTTCCATTCTCCAAAAGAAAGGGCGCTAGAGTCGGGTTTTCTTTGTCTAAAACAACAGCATATCGAATAATTGTGTCATGTCAACAAATAAATCGCTGCTTCGCCAGATCTGAGGCTGCAAGTGTTCAGATGTGTCTCACAGAGAGAAGAGCAGTCCACAGGGTCAACGCCACTTTTAAAGGTGACTGTAGTGTCTTACGTTGAGAAATGGAATGAGGTCAACAGGATTTACTGCCTTAATCTATAAGGGACAAAATGCAATCAAATCAGGAACACTTCTTTTTTTATCCTTCACAGAAGTTGAACATGTGGCATTGATTTGTCTTCTTTTTACAAAAAGGTGCATCATGTTCAGCAACACTTTGTACGACTCATCTAAGACCAGCTGAAACCTCTTGGACTAAAGTGTCCTGGTCCTGGCTGGTATGTGTCATCAATGCGTCCCCTGGTTATTCTCAAGTGAATCAACCACGTGTCTAACGGCTTGCATTGCATTGGTATTGTTTTCCAATTCACTTGACAAGGGAGTGTTGGATCTGAAAATGATTCTATTAAGCCTGAGAAGAAAAAAAGAGATCTAGCCATAGTTCAGCATTTCATCAAGTTGAATATATGCATTAAAAATTGGAAAGGAAGATGCTGAAGAATATAACTGTGCTGCGAAAACAGCATTTCCTTCTTTGTGTTATTTCTCCAGGATAAATTATGGTTGATGCTCTTAAAGTGTTTTCACTTAATGGCAGCCATTATTTTGGCTATACCATCCATGCGACTAGACTGAAGAGTGGGGAAAGTCTGGTTTGAACAAGCAGAAACGAAAAGAAAGAAGGGACTGTGTGTGTCCTTAATGATTGCCCTTTGTTTCAGTGTTGCTCAGTCCAGGTGAGCACATCAACTTCTTGATGGGCGCCTTCCGCCCCAACGCAGGCTGGTTAGGAGAGCTCGAAGCCGGTGTTCATACTGATGGCATAGCGCAGCTTGTCACGCAGGATGCTCTTCTTACTGTAGTTGGGTAGTTTGAGCAGGTTGAAGCAAGTGGAAGAAGTGGGGAGTCGACCACCAGGCTCCTTCTTTCGGATCGTGAAGAAGCCCCTGAGGACACTGCCGAGCGTATCTCCAGTGTCCTAAACACAGCATAGCAGCACATAGACATACAGATTATAAACATATGGCACAATTCACGCAAAGATTCTTTTTTTGACAACTAATGTGACCCAATTTAATGACATTTTTTGGGAATGACAAAAAACAGCCACATCTTTCCTTCTCAGTGCAGTTTTGAGCTGATTTTGTAGAGAGAACCTTTGCCCTGCTGCCCCACTTGGCCGCTTGGCCCAGACAGGATAATTGTGAGAAAATTATTTTTCTTCACAGGCTGTTTGAAACCATAATTAAGACTATGCTATATTTTTCCAGCACCTGTTAAAAAAATTTTAAGTCAGATTCCATTCATTTCTACCAGCCAAACGCGAGTAATTGCCAGCTAATGCAATCTCTAATATCAAGATATAGATACAAATCCATAAGGAAATACACAAATGTATGTTTTTTTATCAGGCAATGATGCTGTGAGCTTGTTGTAATAAACACCTAAATGTATTTTGAATAATTTTGTGATTTCTTGGTTTTGTACCTGATCATCTGACACCTCCACACAACGGATGGAGAAAGGTGGTTTGAGGTAGGCGAACCCTAGAAGAGGCGGCCTTGAGCAACTGGTGACAAACTGAGCAAAAAAAGCAAACACAGAAAAAGCAACTGCATTATATGTATCCTCGGTTCAAAACTGCATATTCACAGCAAGTTCACAAGGTAAACCTGGAGATATGGCGGTTAAAAGCCTGTGACATGAGAGCTTACCTTGAGGAACATCGCCCTTTCGTCAGCGTTGAAGTCGCTGGACAGGATGTCCCACAGCCAGATGATGACCCGGTGACTACTGTGGAAACCCCCATAATACACGGTGTGCTTCCTAGGAGAGAGAGGAGGCAACATTATCGTGACCTTAAACATCATATCTCCATATATAATAAAAATAACAAAAATAAGTTACATTCTCAGTATTTAAGACGGTTCTAAGTGTGATATTTATATAACTAAAGTTCAAGCAACATCATGAAACATCTTCTTTCATTTTTCCCCAGGTCTAACTATAGTTCGTGTACAAGTAAAGTAAAATGGTAAAGGACGGTAGTAAACAGGAAGTAAACTGTCAGATTAGAGACATGATAGTGGGTTGACGGGTTCTTAGTGTGCTCCCGTACTTGAGGTCATCTAGATCGATCTCAGCATTGTCCCCTGAGACCAGACGCTGAACCTCCGGAGTGGAGAACATGTGCAGCCATTCTGGGTTGATGATGCTGCGAAAGCCCCCGATGAATGCTGCAGTCTGCTCCTTAATCTGAGTCTGCATCCGAAAATGAGCCATGAGATGGATGTAGCTGATCCTGTAGGACAAAAAGATTAGAAGAGGTTGCCGTCGAGAGAGATTACCATCATGCCACAATACAAACCAGTGTCAGTGGGCTAAAGCATATCATCACGACGTGGTTTACGCACTTGTTCTCATTGGTGACCGGCATAGTTTTCCCCCCAGGTATCAACTCATGACAGACAAGCTGTGGAGGAAAATGGCATTTAAATTTAAAACTACAGAGACATTTCATGCATGATATGTGTTATATCATATCTGCAGATTTTCTTCACTACCTGCCCCATGACATCCTCATCATAGGATAACGTCAGTCCAAGATCACCTACATCTCCATCATAACGCTGAAAAAACATAAGTCGTTTAAATTAAAAACTAAAGTCATGTAAACTAAAAGAAGAAAGGTTTGTGGCCCTAAGATTTATTTTAGAATGATCATTCATTATTGCTGACCTTGATGGAGGTGAGGTTCTTGTAAAACTCAGAGTCCAATGAGGGAAGCTCATCGATGGAGCTGTAGAAAGTGCTGTGGTGGTGACCCAAGACTTGGCTCAGGAAAAAGGAGGCGAAGGGGACGTCCACAACAATACCCTGAGTTCATAGCAAGAGAACAGGAAAAAAACAAAGAATTGAAATGTGTCCACTGAATGCCTTACATGTTGCTATGTTAAAACAGTCACTAAGAACAACACCTTAAAGAGCTCCAAAATACCTCATACATAGCTTTGCCAAGCATCTTGCCCACAAACTCAAATAGCTGCAGATGGTTCTCCTGGATGTAGGATGTCGGTGAAGGATAGAGCCGTTCATTTCCACTCGTAGTCTATAGGACAAAGAGGGTCAAGAAAGTCATTGAAGCCAAAGTCAAAGTCAGCAGCAGAAACATTAGTATTACGCTGTACCTTAAAGAGGTTGAGTGCAGGGTTGAAGACCTTCTTGATGATTTCCTCCAGAAACTCTTTGAAGACTCCATCCTGGTCGATACCGGCCTCATCGACTCCCAGGTCGTTCACGAACTTCACACGAATTACACCTTTAATGGAGTTCACTGGCAGGCGGCGAAGCTGGTCGTAGCCATCCTGGAAGACGGCATGATAATTACTAGTTTGTGGTCACTATGAATTTTTTTAATCCACCTGATCACTCAGCTCCATACCTCGAGCATCCGTGAGCGGCGGATGGTAATGTGGGTGACGTGTGGAGAGGCAGAGCTTGTTTCCACCAACCCTAAATTTTCTTTCTCCTTTGTGACAATGTTTCGGAACAACAGCACCCTCTAGAATGGGGCAGAAATCGAACATGAGGCAACTTATGAAAGTGGCATTAGGTCAAAAGAGACAACAAATATCGAAATGTTGCTGTGTGTTTACTCACATTTTTATGTGGGATGACATGAGGGATGTACTGCAGCAGAAGTTGAGCTCTTTTCTTCCCTTTCTCCAGCTCTTGGAACAGTAGGCTTGGTTTTAGGTCCCTGGATGCAATTACATCAAAATGACATTTACGTCTTTTTTCTTATGCTTCAAGGACAATCCAATATTTTTGGGTAATAAAGGGGCTCACTTGCGCAGCCAGTGTTCATCAGGGGTGAATTTTCGCCTGCAGTCCCGTTCATACAGCACCATCAGCCACCCATGAACGCTGTGGAATAGCTCGAGTTTCTCCCCCTTGGCATTTTCTGTGACCAAACAACAAGGTAAATAAAAGACACACTTCTATGCTATCTTGGCAGGTGTAATAGACGCAGTGAAACAATCCCCGTACCAAGGATGCCATCCCATATCATCTTGTACACAAATGTGTTCAAAAATGAGGAGATAGTGAGGAGTTCTTCTATCTTGAAAGACGTCTGCTCTTCATAGACTTCAATGTCATCAAGAATTCTGTAACAGATGGAAGACAAATCTTTACATTAGTTGTTGCTGTCTGTGCTATGTGCAATGCAAATCTCTTTTCCATTTAGAAATCCCAAGTTACGTTATGAGATGCCGTGAGCAGTCACAGAAGAGCATGAGCATCGCCAGGAGCTGCTTGGACTCCTCTGTGTCGTTGTTCAGACACTCCAGGAACAGCTTCAGGCCTCCCTGAGGACCCAGCTCGCAGATGAAGGCCCAAAGCTTAGGCAACAAGTCATCAAGATGGGTCAGACCTAGAGAAGACAAGGGAAAACAGTATAGAGAAATTACATGGCAAGTCTTATCTCATCAGTATGTCAAGATAAGATAGATAAAAACAATTTAATCCCCGGAGGGAGATTCAGGAGTTGAGAAAATTTAAATAAAATAGCGTGGGGGTAAAAGTGGGGAGCTGCTGCAACAGGCGCTCAGGAGCGGCACCAGGAGCACATAATGTATCAATATATAAATATAAACAATGGGGCACTAACCGGTGAGTATCTGAAGCCGTATTTGTGTGAGTGTGGAGAGAGCCGCCTGGTAGAGCACGCAGATGCTGCACACCTTCTGCACCTCTGCAGAGTCCACACGCTTCCCTCCGACCGGCTTCAGGATGTTCCTTACCGAGGCTGACTTCTGAAATGCCCTCTTAAAGAGGCCTGTGAAAATATATCCATAACCACAGCAGAGATTCAGATTAGAAAGACAGAGCAATTTGTCTACATTTAAGCACAGTGAAAAGCTGCAGACATTTTAATAATTAAAGGTACAATATGTAACTTCTGCCGCTAGGGGTCTCTCAATCAAAACAATTACAAAAAAGATGGAGTCTGATGACATCAGAAGTAGCGTGGGATCATGGGAGTTGTAGTAGATCATGTAGATTATGGAGTCTTCATTTGTCACGTATGCGCTTTACGGGGACTGCTTCTGCAACAGAACGCGCGGCAAATGGCAATAAATAATCATGCTCCATCAAACAATAGCTAGTAGAGTAATAGTGGAGCAACACAAACAATAGTGGAGTAGAAAAAAAGCTTTGAAATTACGTCGAATAACATCCGGTGTTCCCCGTGTTGCCCCGGAAGTTCTCGCAGTAGAGGGGGTAAAGGGGATAGAGGCCATGACAGGCGACCTAATGAAACGCTCTGTTACCAACATTAAAATTATGGATTTCTCTGGGTTTGAAAATTGTTGGAAACATTTGAGATAATGTACACAATGTAAAGTACACAACTCAACAAAATATATAACATAGGTCTAGTTATTTTTAGAAATTCTAATGCGAAAAGGTTACATATAGTACCTTTAATAAAATATTGGCCACATCTTTTAAAAGACTCCTCACAGCTCCCCTATCCCTATGATCGATGTGATACCCGTCTATGTTTTTCCTTCAATGCAAGTAACATGATTTACTGAGATGAGAAAATGTCACAAATCTCAATGAAACTTACTCTTAACTGGTAGATTATTTTGTGATGTACTTGGTAGCTGCGGAGGAGGGGTAGGTTCCTGACTCTCCAACTTTTTGGAGAGGACATCATTGAAGAGCGTTCGGATGACAGAAACACCCCACAGATACTGCAGCTGCTTGGTTACCAGGGGCATCGACTCGTTGAGGCTTTGGAGTAGAAGGAGCGAGGGAAAGAACCAGGTCGAAGATTAAGTCAAGTCAGCACATTTTAGAGTCCATTCAAATAAGAAGAGGCCTCTCACTCACCCGTAGTCAACAGTTTGGGAGAACCAGCCCAGTACAGGGTGCCAGTGGGTGAGGTTGGATTTCTTTTGCGACACATATCTCTGGCAGTAGGACAGCATGTCCGTCAGGTCCTTCACAAAATGGTTTGCCTCCTCTTCTAAGACTTTCTCATTAAGGTATCCCAGTTGAATTAAGTTACCTACAATAGAACAAAAACTTTGAACAACTAGAAACAGACAAAGCAGTTAACTATACATATTGATACAGGCCTGGTTTATTATTTGACAAAGCTAAAATCCTACCCAGTAAGCAGAGTGTGTGGCTTCCCTCCAGACACACACAGATGTCCAGACACTGTTCTTCCCGGCTGAGAAACAAGATGAACTTCCGAAGCATATCATGAGTCTGGATGGAGACCATGCACTAGCAAAACAAAGCAAGCATTTAAAGGTAGCCACGTATAATCCAACAGTTGAAATGATTATATACCAACATCTGATCTAAACATAAGTATTTACCTCTGGTGTGAGCACACTGAGGTGAGATATGACTGCTGGAACTGACATAATATGAATGAGAAATGATCTGAGGAGATTATCGGAGAAGTAAGCAGCGACAACCGGCCTGGAAAAGATATGGGCATAGTTAGAGTGGCAACAGTCACTAAAACAAGTACACATCAATAAAAACTGGAACACATCTCCTCAACTACAGGAATTAAGAGCTAAATAATTACAGCTAAATTAGAAACAACTAGTCCGGCTCACATCTTACCTCAATGACAATGTGAATATTGCTGTAAGAGTGCCCTTGGAGAGAGAGGGTCTAGAGCGAGCCAGGCCATTTGTAAGCAGGATCTATACAGGAGAAAGAAGAATGTCGAAATTTTGCCAATTTTGCAAAACAATAGCATGCATTGAAGAAAGATATTTGAAGAATGTATTAAATGTGTTGAAATTAAAGATAGCACGATTCATACAACAGTACCTGCAGCACAGAATAGAATCCCTTCAGATTGAGAAAGCCCATGATATTTTCACAAATCCTAGTCAAAGCAGGTCTGAGGGCCTCCCCTAGAAAAAGAGGATTTAAAATATATATATATTTTATCAAAACACATTGCATGCGGTAGCAAAAAGTATAAATTGACAATCACAACATGGCTAGAGACTGACCTTTCCCTCTGACTATCCTCCATGTTGAAGTGTCTGTGAAGGTCACGAGCATGGTGAGGTACAGCGTTACCAATTTGTTATCCTGAAGTATGTCCGGCTGCCAAACACAGATAAGAAAAAAACATTGACACTAATGTGGATTAAGTGCTTTGCAAAATTATTTTCCCCTCCGTGTTTTTACCTTCAGGGTTTTCAGCATCTGACAGGAGACCCACAAAATATCTTTAATCTGTTTGAGCCAGGGAATGGTGAGGTCTTTGGAAAGAGCCAGGGACACATACCAAACCTGAGAGAAGACAAAACGTCATTGATGCTGAAATCAAATTAAAATGTTGGGTTTTTTTGTGTGTAAACAGATTCATTTAAGAATACTTACTTTTGGTTCATTTTCAACATCCATGCTGACAAGTATAGCGCGACAAAGCTTCTCGAAGCGCTGTGTAGTGCGGACATTTGACACATTAAAACGACTCAGGCAACCAGGTCATGACAGCGTGTATAAAACTTCTGTAAACGTTAATAGCTTTGAATAGGAGACGTCCTTGACACCTTGCAAAGTCTTACGAAGACATTTAGAATAATAAATATAAAATATTAATTAATTAATTAATAACATTAATTACTCACCAACTTATCCTCTGGGTGATAAACGAATAATAGTTTGCGGGCGATTTTAAAAATAGAGAGTGCATTTCTTTTTGACGTCCCCGCTTCAGAGCCTTGGAAATAGTCATCAACATCTTTCCTGGTGAGAAACAACGACGAAGAGTATGAGCCAACATTAAAAAACAAAAAACAAAAAACTTAACAATTCTCACTAATTATTCGAACTTTCTAACTAACTCTCGGTGCAACGTGGGAGGTATGGTAAGGAGCATTTCCTCTTGAGAACATAGCCTTCGGTAACTCCGACAGACGGAGCAAACCTTAATTGCTTCTGGAGTCGGCAGCGACAGAGGAATCTCCGGATCAGGGCTTGGATCTGGGTCGCTGCTCTCTCCTTCTCCTTGTGTCCCTTGCGTTCCTCCCTGGCCTGTCTGGCTTTGTCCAGGAACTCTGACCTGGCACTCTGAGTCGCACTGAACATTGTGCAACCTATGGAAATAATGACAATTAAAACTGAAATCAGTTTCGATACATACAGTGGTGTGAAAAAGTGTTTGCCCCCTTCCTGATTTCTTATTTTTTTGCATGTTTGTCACACTTAAATGTTTCAGATCATCAAACAAATTTAAATATTAGTCAAAGACAACACAAGTAAACACAAAATGCAGTTTTTAAATGAAGGTTTTTATTATTAAAGGAGAAAAAAAATCCAAACCTACATGGCCCTGTGTGAAAAAGTGATTGCCCCCTAAACCTAATAACTGGTTGGGCCACCCTTAGCAGCAACAACTGCAATCAAGCGTTTGCGATAACTTTAAAATTTGCGATAATGAGTCTTTTACAGCGCTGTGGAGGAATTTTGGCCCACTCATTTTTGCAGAATTGTTGTAATTCAGCCACATTGGAGGGTTTTCCAGCATGAACTGCCTTTTTAAGGTAATGCAACAGCATCTCAATAGGATTCAGGTCAGGACTTTGACTAGGCCACTCCAAAGTCTCATCATTGTCCTGCTGCAGAACCCAAGTTCGCTTCAGCTTGAGGTCACGAACAGATGGCCGGACATTCTCCTTCAGGATTTTTTGGTAGACAGCAGAATTCATGGTTCCATTTATCACAGCAAGTCTTCTAGGTCCTGAAGCAGCAAAACAGCCCCAGACCATCACACTACCACCACCATATTTTACTGTTGGTATGATGTTCTTTTTCTGAAATGCGGTGTTACTTTTACGCCAGATGTAATGGGA
>OMKR01010074.1:3832-21837 GCA_900302355.1 Cyttopsis rosea
CCCCCCTCTTTCATGTGAGGACCAGCGGTGACATTAAAGGCCTGAAACGCTGCACGTCAGTTTGCATCAGCCCCGGATCTCCCTGTCATTCCGGGCTTGGGATGCTACCAGACACTCGCCTCCTCCGCGACAGCCTGCTACACACACACACCCACACTCTTATGTTGGCTGAGAGTAACATGCCTGAACACGCTTGGGGTAATTGCATGCACACAGATACACATACACAGAGACTCTTGATAAACCCTAACGCTCTGAAACGGATCAATTGTTAAAGGCTTTATCGCTGCAGAAGCCTTCTTTAACGGCAGTTGAGTCTGGCCGCTATCTCTTTCTCTCTGTGTCTATTGGTGTGCATGACATCTTGACCCACTTCTTAAAGCCCTCTGATTTCCCCTAAAACACAAGTACATTTATTGCACACTCTGAACGAGGAGCAGATTAGGACCAAGATCTGCAAGACCAAGTAGACCGACACCCAAAAGTTAAAGATGTGATCCACAGGCAGGGAGGGAATTCGTTTTTCTCATTTCCCGTCTGTACCCTCAAGGCCAGCAATCAGTGTTTTGGATTCAGCCCCTCGTAACATCACCAGTGCTGCTTGTTCTTCATTGAGGAAGACGTAAAGTTATTTGACAGAGAACTACAGGCCAGGTGCTTGTTCACACTCAAGCACTCTCTGGTTATTTGGCCTAAAACAATCAAGATAAGATCTGCCATAAGCTCCATACAGATATTCTACAATTTTCTTTTCCCTGTGCTTCATATGTTTACACTCTACAGTACATGCGTAGGCGTTTTAGAAAATGCATTCAGATCCTGGAGAGATCTAAAGGCCCGCAGAGAAGAAGCGACACACAAAAATACAACCACAGCCTCAGTGTGTCGTCACAGCCGGTGACAAACCGGCTGTTGGACGGGTTCCTTTGGCAGTTTGTACAAGCCCGAGCAAGCCCTGCACACAGAGAGGGAAATACCAGCACACACCTAGTGATTTAACCTGTTTGTGTACCTACGTGCAGACGCCACAATAGTGAGTGCCAGTGGTAAATACTTCCTTCTCTTTTGTGGTATAAATGTTTCCATGACTTTGACTGACCTCATTAACTGCTAATGGGGAGATAAAGGAATATGGTTGACCCTTCTAACCACCTCCTAACCCACCCATCCTTGTCCTGTCACAGATTAGGTAAAGAGGGTGATGGCGACATCCTTTCTCATTCAGCTGATCAAGTACAGCACTCCTGAAACCAGGACTCGTATTCCAAGATTCGACGTACCCCAAAAAATCATTTGTCATTAGAAAAGGGTCTGATTTCCATACAAAAACCTGAAGCTTTTTTTCATTTCCATTTTACTGGCTGCCGTTTGAAAGTGAAAGTGAGTCTAAATATCCACTATGTTCTTTTTTTTTTTTTTTTTTTATGGTAAAGAATTGGATGTTTTGTGTGTAAGTGTAAGCTTTTAAGAATTCAACAGTGAGCCATCCACAATAAACATGTACTACTGTGAGATAATTTGATTTGTTTGCCTTCCAGTAGTCTAAATCACTGTCAGTATACAAGACTTCTTAATATTGCAATTTCTACAGGGATTTTCATTTAGAAATTTTATGTTTTGGCCTTGGACATTAGATGAGTTGAGCTCATTAGCCAATAGCATGATGGCATCTGGAATCTCACATACTCGTCATCACGCTCTTTTATCATAGACTATTGTTTACTGTTGCCCTCAAATAATACAGGACAAAGATGCAAGACAGTCAAACATCTTAATTTGCTGAGGGGGCATGTGACAGTAATGCTTGCGGCTCTCAGCAGATTGGTTTCCATGGTTAGAGGGGCATGACAGGAAACGCTGTGGTAGTTGTCTTCTCCCGTCATGTTGACAGCCAAAGCCTTTCCTTCCTTTCGCTCCTTCCTGCCTCGCTTCCTCTTATGACAGCTCGACCTTTCCTGCCATTGTTGCAATACATATTATTATTATTTTTCTTTATATTTCACTATCGCCAGTGCTGGTCTGTCCAGTCGGCAGTGGGCCTCCTGCTTTTCGTTTGCAGCGGTGGGCCCCTTTCACCGTCCCTGTATGCAAGACGAGATGGCTCGAGGGCCACGACGAAAAGAAAATTCGAGGCCCGAGCCCCCAAACACCAATCGCTCTTTGTCTCTCTCTCATCTCATCCACACCCTGTAAGCCTACATCCTGACTCTCCATCCTGTTATTCCTGTTGCTTATCTCATATCCTCACATCTTGGTCAGCACGCATCCTGCGCTCATACATAGCATCCCCTGCATTGTTTTGGGTGTGTGTGGGAGTATGCCTGTGGTCACAGTAGATTAATAAAATAAAAAAAGGGTGTGTTAACTCACGTAAAGGTTGAACATCCAAATGTGGAGTAAATGCGTTCAAGCAAAGTGATAAAGCCAGTCTTGGCTCGGGCAGCACAGTTTTTTTTTTTTTTTGTACTTTTATTTTACTAATTGAATGGTCTGCCTCCTCGAGTATTCAGCTCGGCAAATTATTAACCTGTAAAGCGCAATTAAAAGCGTGCGCAAATAGGAACTGGCAGTTGGAGTTGGGCAAACAGTCACTCATTAACGTAGCCATTCAGCTTGTTGGTCCTCAAAATAAGACGTCATGATTCCGATGTATATAATATGCGCCGTCATAGAGCTACTGGGAGTTGTAGTTCTATTCGTGCAGCGCCACACTGAAACGATCACTGGATGCGGATTACTACACAGATGGAAGTGCACCGGGAATAACGGTCCGACTGGAAACATGGACTATCCCACGATAAATATTTTTCACGACAGCCTTGGAAACTGTAGCGTTGGACAAATTAAATTATATTGCTTTGGAATACATTTCAATTTAATGGATTTTTGTATATCTTTTTGCTCTTTTAATAAGAAGTGCTGTGTGGTTTACTACAGCCTCATGTAACCGTACACATAATACCACCAACAACAACAACAACCAATAAAAAAGAGCTCCGGTATCGGAATCAGTATTGGCACATATGTATCGGATCGGAACTGAAAAAAGTGGATTGGTGCATCTTTAGCTTTTATCTTGTGGAACTAAAAGACAGGCTTGCTTCTGGTGTTGTGGCTGGAATGTCTTTTTTTTTTTTTTTTTCTTCTTTTTTTTCTCTCCTCTCTCTTACCTTGTATATCCCCCCTCAAATTTGTGGAACCATTTTCGGCTCATGAAGCTTCCCTCTGAAAAGGCAGCTTCTTAAATGATTATTGCTGTGCCTTCCAATTTAACGGTACATATCCCTCCCTCTTTAGATGGCAAAGGAAGCAGTAAAATAGCCTATCTCTGCTTGGTATTTCAGACGGAGCGCTTGGTATTTCAGAGGGAGTCTGAGTGTGCAACTGTGCATGTGTGTGCCTTAGGATGGCTGTGTCAGCTCAGCGGAGGAATAGGACTCGTTTTTATAAGTTGATCTGGGGGGAGAGTAAGAATTGGCACACAGCTTTGGCTTTACTCATCTCATTTGGATGTCTGTGATGGCTGAATAATTAGCGCTATTATGAAACCACTCTAAAAATGGGAGCTAGGTACTGACACCTCTCTGACCTGCGTCTCGTGTTAAGGACACCTCCTCCTAACGGGTTTTGCGTGTATGAGCGTTCTGCTTTCCCAACAGTCGTCTAGGCGAAGTTCATTCAGCCTCTGGAGCGCTGTGTTCTTGTATGTAGGGCTGTGCGATATGACGATATATATCGTAAGACGATAGAGGAATGACTATCGTGTAAATATGGTTTTTATACAGTTTCTATTGCAATGTTGCAAATCAGCGGTAGAACTGCTTTACAGCAATATTTGATGTCACGGTGCTTTATGTGATCTGCACGTGGGAGGGAGTGTAAACAAACATGGAGGAACGTGGCGCTTCGGGAAATTACTCACGGACCAATCACGGTGCAAAAAAAAAACGCCCACCGTCCTTTGTTTACAACTTTTTGTCTTTGTCTCTTTGTCGTGTTTCGTCGCTAAATATCAACTTGTGTTTGAGGATGTCTCAAATTGCACGATGGCACCATTTGTGGATTATCACAACATTTGCCGTCCGCTACCGCGCATAAGGTGAGGGTGATGGCCGAGCCGAAGCCGAGCAGGATTTTGTTTGCGTGTTTTAGTTCAAGGTTTCAGTGAATTAAAGTTTACATCTTCAATTTTGCAAATAAGTCCGATTTTGATATATATGCCGCTTATTTAGCATCTTGTGAGAATTTGAGAGCCCCGACAAGCGCCTTCCCATGCATGTCACAAAGAAGCTTTATCATGTGTTCAAAAACAACAAAAACAAAAAATTTGATTTATTATGAATATACAGAAAACGCGATATTTTTTTATCGAGATATGAAATTACCTATATTGGGATAAAAGATTTTGGCCATATCGCACACCCCTACTTGTATGTATCAAATGTGCATCAGTGTACTCACAAGGTCCCACTCCAGGATCCCTCCTAAGGTCCTCCCACACAGAGAGTAATGAACACTGACCCCCTGCAGCGGTCATTAAGAGGAGGCCATTATTGCTCAGCATTGAGCTGGCCCCCCCTGCCAGTATCACCTCGCACTATGGAAGACCCCACTGTGCGCAGGAAACTGGCACTCCCATGGCTCATTGAGCTGCCAGCGTGCCCCCCCCCCCACTGGCAGACGGCCCCATAAAGCAGTTCCACATCATCAAATGTGGTGATCCTTCTTTCTAATTTTAGTCTGAGATCTTAATAGCTCTGCAGATACAGTGTCTGAATCACTCCTTTTTCACTGCTGGGGTGGGGGTTTGATCGCATAATGAGTGTGCCGAAAAGGGATTTCTATAAAAATCAGAAATCAATTACAATTACTGTTGCTGCTAAAGGAGCTATTGCTTCTGGTTCAATAATTTCACGTATATAACGAAAGATCTTGATGCCAGTCCCAACAATCAATAACAATGAGATGAACAATTAGAGATGCACCCATCCACATTTTTTCAGTTCCGATCTGATTCTGATATATATGTGCCGATACTGATTCTGATATCGGAGCTGTTTTCTCTTTTTTTGTATGCTTTACTATTTTTAATATTTGAATTTTTTAATTATCAAATCTAATGCTATTTACCAGGTGGGTGGGGGGGCTGATCGCTCCCGCCCGAGTTAGTTTTCTGAGTTCCCGTTGAACGCAACATCAGACCGCTCGCGCCCGAGTTACAATTTTCAGAGTTTCCATTGAACGCAGCATCACTGCACGACTCTGTATCTGAGTTTTTGACAGAGACAGGAGAATGCAGAGATGCCGTTTTCTATGGAATATTGCACTTAAATGGCTTAAATATAAACTGTGGATTGATATAAAAGTAGTTTTTTTTTTTCTCTTTTTTAATTGCATTGAGGCCATTTTTTGTTTTGCTTTTAGGAAGCAGATGGACTTGGACATTGCATCGCTGTGGCACGGTTGAGTTGCAACTCCAGGGTCAATTTGTATATATAATGACAGACACTAAATAATTTTGTTGAATATATTTTATTGCATTCTCTGTACATCAACAAAATATTAACATATCGTCATGCTTGTTGATTTTTGCCATCGTTCCCCCCATGCCGTTCCTGTCTGCCGGTGTACTTTCTATACTGTCGACCCCTAATTATTTTAATTTAATTTTAATATAGTTATTATCCAACACCTGTTTTTCCCAGAAATAAAATTATGACAAATTACTTTTTTTGCGGGTCTGATACAGAACTTTATGGTCCAGCGGTTCCAGCGCAAGCTATGGAATGGAATTTGGATTGGCATGTGGATCGGCTGGCGTCCCTATCGGCTACCGATATTGGACCGAATCTGTCCCGTCTCTAAATGTAATGACGATACCATAAAGGCAACATTAATGCAAATCCAAATTTATGTTGTGCAACCCACTTAAGTGACTGGATTTAATATTTTCAATTGCCTGGCTTGCACTCTTCTCCAACAGCACAAGGAAATGCCTCAAAACAAGTCTAATACGCCTCGCAGATGTCTCACTTATTTTTAACCCCTCCCATCCCACGCTCTTGATTCTTTCCTTATGCGTCTTTTTTTTAACCTTTTACCCCTGTCTCCCTTCCCCCTCTCTCCTACTCAATCTGTGTAGCCAGCATTGTCTTTTTTGACTGTTTGCTTTGTCTAATCGCTGCAACAATGTGCTACAGCACGCCACGATGGCGCACCGCCAGCAGTCACAAAAAGCCACGTCCACTTTTGAACAAAGCAAACTCACCTTAAATACACTCGCCAGTGACTTCAGTTTCAGAGCACACCTTACATGTTGCTAGTTGGGTTCATGAACTCTGCTGATGTTTGATGAATTTACGCCAAAGTTGGCAAAACCAGTCCAACTAGCCAGCACTGCTAGGATAATGTCAAGTTATTAGATTGGTATGGTGTGTAACTCTTGGTTTGCTTTTAAGTGGAATATGTAATTGCAAAGATACAAGATGCTCACTTGTAGAAATGACCTCCCTTGTTGCCTATCTACGCATGCATTGTATCACCATTGCATCCACCAAAGGCATGATTTTTAACACAAACAACCCCACCACAAGTCAAATCTTATTTCAAAACACATGATGGATAAACTCCATTCAAGTACTCAAGTAAGACGTCAGTAAGAGTTCAACTGTTAACCTACAATTGGCCAGTTGACATTCATGGCAAGGTCTTCCAGATTCTTACCAGCTACAATACTGCTGCATCTTTGGGCACATCATCACGGTGGTGAAATTATTACATTGGAAGTAGGACGGGCAAGTAACAGGGACACTTCATTTGGAAGAAAGGGTGGAAAGGTAGCCAGTTTTCCCTCTATCTCCGGCATCAGAGTGAATATTTCAGGCGGTGGCTCGTTGCAGCAGAGGTATAGTGCCATTTGCTGCTTGTTTCCTGCCATGTTTGTTCAGTAGATTTTCTCTGAGGCGGTTCTGTTTCCTCCTTTTTCCCAGAGTGTTATTTCTGTGGTTTATCCAGCTCCCTGGAGAGCCTTGTCTACAGACACACACATGCTCATTAGCCCATGTGTGTTTTGTGTTTTATTGTGTAATGGGGTGTTTGTTTTTTGATGTGTATGAATTATATTGTATATGCTTCAAGTTGTGTCGAGGCAGACTTCAGTGTGGTCCTTGTGTGTGCATGGGAGTGTGTGCGCGCATGTGTGCTCTCTGGCAGCTTCAGCTCATTATTGATGATCAGAAAGCGGAACGTGCTGATGCGGTAGCTAGCAACAATAAACACATATTCTCCCACATAGATGCACACAATAGACTAACACTTTGTCACTTTGGTGTGCTCCTTCTAGGACCCCGAGAATGTCCGCCTGTTCTTCTGTAAGTCCAAACATGTACACTTTTTTTCTTTGAAAGTATGTGTGGTGGGTGAACTTTAATTGACCAGTGATTGACATGGCAATTCACAAATCAGTGCTTTGTAGACTGTTGCTATGCAGTTTCCGACACCTACCTGAACCTAACAGCATTTGATAACTCAATAGTAGGACAATGGTTAAAAGGTGTCATTTTGGGACTAGAGCTGTGACGGTATGAAGTTTTTCTTACTGTGGTGAAAAAGCAACCAGGGGGTTGTGATGGTTGGGCTCGGCTTGGGAGGCGGGCGAGTTTAAGTTGGTGTTTGAGGAAGACCCGCCACGTCAGCTCCGGGGGGCCTCATCCCCGCTGTGCGCTGCCCGGCCGGAGAGTGAGCAGCGGAAGCCGCGGCGCACCTTCATGTTTGATAATAACATGTATCACATACAATATTCACTCCTGTAACTTTCACCAGCAAAAAAAAAGAGAAATGCAAAAATATATATTTTATATTATTTGCGGTGTGACGATAATGAGCTCAATACTGCGGTGACATCACGTGAACACATTATTGAGGTTATTGTCACACCCCTTGTAATTCCGACAGCCTGTCTAAGGCGATGTTATTTGGTAGGATTTTGCATTAAGGAAGGTGGGACGTGCCATCATTTTGTG
Source organism: Cyttopsis rosea (assembly GCA_900302355.1). Taxonomy (NCBI): domain Eukaryota; kingdom Metazoa; phylum Chordata; class Actinopteri; order Zeiformes; family Parazenidae; genus Cyttopsis; species Cyttopsis rosea. The sequence goes on from OMKR01010074.1 coordinate 11,854, forward strand.
TCTTCTACAGTCAGAATTAGTTTCCAATCAAGCTTTGTTAAAAATGTTGTGAGTGTATCGCACCGTGAACCCTGTATCGTGTATAATACCGAACTGTGAGCTGCCATTCCCAATATATTTATTTAACTTGTTCTTGCTGGGTTCATAGCATGCTCATTAACAGGACTGGACTGGCTTATCCACAAACATCAAAGTAACATGCATCGCAGACCTGTTAATAAGTGCAAGAAATGCATACATCAGCTTCTACCGTTTCCCAACTCCATGCGTAAAAAACAAACAAAAACCTCTCTGCTTTTTATACTTTCCGACTGCCAAACCCAACTGTTCAAGCGGAGTGTCATCTTGGATTAAGTCGTCTGCGGAGTGCATAAAAGAAGGCAATACATTAGAAGCCCAAATCTCTTTGCATGCCTAGGTTAGCCAGGCTTTGTGACTGCGCAAGTTGACGTCTTTTAAAGTAGAAAGGCTTGTACTCCGCTCAAATCTTGTCCTGCTCTTCACCACCAGCGGAGGTCTATTTTAGGTAGCTCAATGTGGACCTAACCTCCACCTCATTTTACTTCTGTATTTACCCTCTACCTCCTCCTGTGTGTGTGTGTGTGTGTGTGTGTGTGTGTCAGGAAAAGATGAAAGATTTTTGGTCTGGTCTCAGGCCTCCTTTTATCCTTAACTTGGAGGGATCTTGTTGCTGTTAAGTGTAATTGCTGATGGACTGGGGTATTATTACTCCAACAGGGGCCATCACAAGGCATCTAAAGCCGCTTTACTCAGACAAACTGATCACTCAGAGATGTTCTGCAGCAAGGACAATGTTCTTGGAAATTCTACTGCGTGGTCGGTGAGATAAACCCTTGCTATCGGGAACAAACTGCAGACCCTCGCTAAGTTAGTTAGAACGTACTTTATTTTGCAAAATAGAAGTAATACAGTGATATAGTAGTCTTTCTCCATACATTTGTCCGGAGGGAGTCCTTATACTTAGAAAGAGTTGGGCGTCGTCTTGTGACTACGCCCCTAGTTTCATGATTTGTCCTTTATACAATAATACATGATGTGTGTTTTAAAAATAAGCAGTTAGTTTGGGAGCTTTCGGGCCCATTCACAGTTATTTTCGTGCACGTACAATCTTTTCGTGCACGTGCAAGACAACTATAGCAGAGAAGACATGTGCAGTGGGCAGTTGTTTTCTATTACCATGACTCTCTTTGTTACAGAGGAACAGAAACGGTGTCTGGGTGTAGATAAGCAGTAACTGGGAACAGAAAGGAGTGTTCTGGATGTCTCAATACATATGCACCTGGCTTTACTTTAGCAACCAACAGTACTGGTGTGTGAGAACATCATATTGTTTGATCTCTACACACAAACTGGCGAAGAAGGGAGTGTGGTGCGGCCTTCACAAGCTGGAGAATAACAAGGCACAAACATAACTCAAAGGGTAGTGTGATCCTCCTAGTTATGTGAGCATAGGTTATATGAGCAAAGCATCAATTATTGCATTTTTCTATCACAACAATTTAGTAAAAATGTCCTTACGTGGCTGACGCTATTTCTGGGTCCATAACAAGCAAGTGGCTGTCGTCTGGGATGGCCAATCTCCACTCCTAAACCCTATTGAAGTAGATCTTTCTGGACCCTCGTTTCACTTTTTCCTCTTTTTGCTCTCTTTTCAGTTTATTTTTCTATTCCCCATTTATTCCTGCTTTGCTCCCCTTCCTCCATTAAGATTGTGTTTTCAATCATTAGATCATGTTGGATCACAGAAGCCTGCAGCCAAGGAAATTTGTCTTCCTTGGCTGCAGGCTTCTTTCTCTGTTTATTTCTATAACAGCAAAAATACTGTCAAAGCTTGCCTGCACCCTCCTGGCGTGAGTACTAGCCAATGGTGTTTTGTTTGCTGTCAGCCTGGGTAAATAGTTCCCCTCAGGAACTCGAGATCAGTCACAAGCATAAGTGAATTAGGCATGTGCACGTTCAATTGACTAGTCGATTAAACGTTGCTTCCCTCACTAGTCGGCACCAGAAATACTACTCGGTTAATTGTGGCATATGGAAAAACGCTTTCCCAGTGCCGGCATCCCCCCGTCGGGCGCTTTTCCTCCACGGCGCTGCGCCGCGACTGGCTCTGGGTTAGCTCGGAAGGGCTCGGGGGCGCTGTAAAGCCGGCTCACAGTGCCCCGACCTCGCCGGTTCCCAGGGCTGCGCACTCTTGTTACTCGCTGCACCCGGGGCTTGGGCGCACCTCCGGCCCGCCTCCACCCAGTCGGTCGGGGAGGAGGTCCTTGAGCGCATGCGATACCCGAAAGATGGGGAACTATGCCTGGGCAGCGGCATTTCAAATCAGATTTGGCTATTGAAGAAAGTGATTAACGGTTTCAAATGGCTCTTATATTCACAATACTTTTTTATAATATACGCAATATTTTTTTGGACTTTTAGACTGGTCGACTAGTCAAAATTTTAACTTCTATGCTTATGGTTCTCCATTTTTCTCTGTTCTCGTGACCTCTTTTGACCTTTTTCTTTCTCTCTCACACACACAGTTACATACACTCTCAGATCACTCACACAGATGAGTGGATACACGTAACGCTTGTATTTCTTCTCTTACCGCTATAAATCACTCTATAAATCTCTCACTCCTCATCTTACACACGCACATACACACCCTACACACACAGCTTTGTCTATTTTTATTACCTTTCCCTCCAGTCCAGCCCTAGTTTTTCCTACGGCGTATCCATGGGTGGTCTTTGTGTAGGTGAAACTTTGATGTTGTGCTGCTCCCAACTGGCATTGCAAGGCAAGTGATGGCCAAAACTCCTGTAGCATGGGGAAGGGGGGGCTCTGGGCTGAGTTATTATGGGGGAGGGATCAGGGGAGGAGAGTGGAAACTGAGAAAGGCAGAGTGAGGTCAGAATCATTCGGTGAGATTCACCTTGTGCCCGGGGTGGCTTTGTTTGCATTACTTGGCAAGACTCTGGATACACTGGCCTTGCAAGTCATTAAAGTCATTATATATTCTTTAATTTGAATATATGAGGTCAAACATTCAACAAATATTTTATCTGATTTTAGCCATATGTACTTTAGCAAATTTGTTCATGCATCCGAATACATTCCTGACCCAAAACCTACCACTGAAGCAAGTAGTTGCCTTCATACATGCATAACTACAAAAATCTGTGTTAAATTTTACTTAAGTATTAAAGTAACTCTCTGATACCCTGGATTTGGCTGACATCATGATTTAATTAGCCTGGCAGCGTCCTCGGGTCATCAGGCTTATAATATCATCAAATTTCACACATCAATTTTAACCAGGTGTGGAATCTGGGCAGAACATTAACGTCAGACTTCTAAACCCAGTCGATTGGTCTCAATTGAAGCTAGCTATGTTCTTGGAACCCGATTCCTTTTCCATGGAAACCGTGACGGCACGTGGAAGACAATGTTGGCATAAGGCGCCTGCTTCCTGCTCCGCACTTCAGATACGCTCGCCAAACCTGCTCCTGCTATTTCATGTGCAACGACGTACGAGAAAGACCAAATACATGGCACATTATTAGTATTGTGTTGCAATAAATTTAATCGCAAGAATATTGAAAAGACAATTACTATGGCTGTGGACTTACTAATATAGTATTTTTTCTGTTTTGTTTTTGGTTTGTTTTTGCTATGATAAATGGCACCCTTGTATCTCACCACTTTGTCTTTTCCTGCTATGACATTAAAGACTTGTCTTGCTCAATTCCAGGGACCTTTTCTTTCCTCTATCTTTCTAGTTAATTTTCTTTCTAGTTAACATTAATTTTCCAAAATCCCTGGATTCACACTTAACCCCATTTTTTACATTCTGTTTATTCTCCTTTCTTATTCAAACCTGGCGGCCACATTTCCTCATCACTTTTTCCTGTGTAGAGATGTGAAGAGAGATGAGGAGAAATTGTCTCTTTATCTGAGCTTACACAGGGCAGATAGGGCTCTGCAGCCTTGGACTGTGACATTTTCCCTCTTTTGTCTCAGATTGGAGAAGAAAAGGGCAGAAATGCAGAGAGAAGGAGAGGGGGGGAGAGAGAGGGAGAGTATGAAATTGTATGTGTTTTAACTCATCGTGGCTCTCCCTCTTACCCCTCAAGGTCAAAGTTTGCTTCTCGTTGTTAGATGTCTGGCCAAATAGCTGAATGAAGACATTATTCTCTGCTCAAGTGTCTGTCTCTCTGTGTGCGTGTGTGTGTGTGTGTGTGTGTGTGTGTCTGTGTGTGTGTGTTACAGCACCCCTCCAGGTAAATAGGCTGTAGTATGTGTGTGGTTTGCTGACTCAGGTCCTAGGTGACACACTAACAACTGAGCTGAGCGATGGCTTCGAGGGAGTAACACAAGATCTGTTACTGCTCACACAGCCCGAAACGTAGAACAGCACCTTTCTCCCATGTGTGGTGTGTGTGTGGTGGATGGGAGTTATTGGTATTGCCGTGGTGAAAGGATGCTTCATATCTTTCTCTCCTCCTCGCTCTTTTCTCTTCCTGTTTTTCCACCCCCCACCTTTTCTCTTTTGCGTTCTAAATCAGATCATTCCTATCTATATATTTTTTTGCAAGGGTGGACAACTATATAAATTATTTCAGTGGTTGCCCGAGGCAGGGGGTAATTTTTGGGTGAGTACAGCGCTTTAGAAAAGAGTTGGTGTGCCGAAATTAGAGGTTGTCAAATGTCGCACGTCTCCGCTGATGGCCCGGTACGGCCCCTTTATGTTAATGTGGCATTTCAAACTGTGGAGAGAGAATTGGATTCAGGGTGGCAGCGGAGGTGGTGGCGGGGGATATGTGTCGTGTGCACGACCATGTCACCCTTTTTAATTATTTTGTTTTATAGGGTTGAAGATCCACGGTTACATTTGACTCGTGCACGTACATTTGTGTAGGATCCCATCGCCCCTATGCACCACACTTGTCGTGTGCTCAACGACGTCTCTGCCTTTCTTTTTGACGGCTAGTTGAGATGCAGTCCAGGCATGCAGCTCTGCAGTTTACATCTCAAGCTGGACGTCGTAGGGATTTATTAGATGCCTCCTCGCCCAGAATGCCTTGCGTTGAGTAAGCAGGCATTGTAAAGGATGAGCATACTTTCTGTTGCCAGGATGGAACCATTCAGCAGGAGCTTTTAATTACTTTACCACCCCTGCAAGAGGTCTTTGTTTGAGTCTGTCAGAGTCTTTGTACACTCAGCATCTTTTGGTTTATGTTTTCTCTTTTTCTGCACACACCTGATTGATTTCTGTTTTGGAACACATCACTCCTTGGTGTCTGTTACATACAGAGCTTGAATGTGGGACTGATGCAACTTGTGTTTCCAGTATCTCTCTAAGTTATGTGGAGGATGTTCATGATAAGAGTGCCTGTGTGGACTTAAGATGGTGACATCATGTGCTTGTATGGGAGTAAAGGAGTTAAGAAAAATCTTGCCTCGTTTTTGCAGTTTCTATGTCTCCCACAGGTGTTACCCAACCGTTGGTCCATGCAGCTGCTTGCCAGATGTGTGTGTGTGTGTGTGCGCACACATCTGTGTTTGTGTTTGTTGGTGTCCTCAACCCCATTGATCACAAACCTGTCAATCTATCACCACTGGACCCTGAGCAGACGGGGTTTCCAGGTGGACAGGAACTCCCCTACAAACAAACGGTGCCAAATTTCCATTCCAAAATGTCAATTTATATTTTTATTTGACCTCGTCTGACTAAATGGCTTCAAGTTATTTAACAACACAATGTGACATTTATGGAACACGAGAAGAGCAAATTTGTATATAAAATGTGAAAGGGAAATGTATCTGTTGTATTTGAGTCCTGTTACAGTATTGGCAGATTTCTCCAAGACACCACTGCATACACAATTTGGTATCGTCTTATTTGATATCAATTAATTCAACAACAGTTTGACGACTGACAGCAGAAGTGTGTATTTTTTTCTAGCTGCCATCACGGCTTCTCATTTGTGATTTCCATATGAACATCACAAATCTCATTGTCGGTGTGACAAATTTATTCTTTGACCATTATTGCACCGGCAAAGTCATTGTCACATTCCATTTCTGTCACAATGAGGGTTAGGACACAGTCACATATACTAGACGAGAGGGAAAACATCACAGTAATTGTTTTTTTTTTTTTACATGTAATTCAAGAACACTTTTACACAATGAACATTACAAATAGTCAATAATATATCCAAAACATTAAACATCTTTGCAGAGCATGCTAGGGATAAGGCTGTACGCGATTCTGAATTTTGTCAGTCGAATCACATTCGGCTGTTCAATGCAAATATTCGACTATCCGTTCCTTTTTGCTTTTTTTTTCATATAGACTATCTGGCAATCACAAAATCCATTGGCCTGAGTTTCAGTGATGACTTTGACCACATTCTTCAAACTTGACTTTTTAAATAAATAAAAGGTGCCTCTTGAAAAAAATGTATTGTATCCTTGAAGAAAAAACACTTTTGTAAACAAAATTAAACACATGATATTTGCATGCTAAATAATAAAATCATACATGAGGTGCTTGTAATGTCTTTCAAAGGGACCGGGATGGAGAGGATAGTTGTTGGCCAGATTACTGAGCCTTGGGAAGTTTTCTTCGTGGCGCTTCCACCACTGAAGTGGATCAGTAGCCCCCTTTTATACAGAGATCCCGCAATATTGCCGTAAAGAAGACCCGTCTATTTCGCGGCTTTGCTTTTTTACACAGAACCAAACAAAGGCGGCATAATGTCGCCCCCCCGTGTGTTATTTGACGATGGCACTTCCTTCTTGAAGAAGCTTGCTGAAGTTGTTTTCTTCTTTGGTTCAGGCTGAGCTTCTTCTTGATGCACCTGCACAGCTGGGCCAGGCTGTGGTGTGGTTCTGTCAGCGGGCAGAGACATCAGCTCTGTGACAGCTCTTTTCTTAATTTGTTCCACCTTGTCATGGTCAATGTAAGTTGTTCGGAACCTGGGGTCCATCAGTGAGGCCATGTCCAAGCGTTCTGGGACATCTGTGACAGGGCCACTATATTTGTTATTAAGGTACCCCAGTATGTTTTTATTTTTATTTTTTTGTGAGCGCAGAGTCTTCTTCCTCTGGCTGTAGGAGACTGCTTCTGAACACATGGAGCACCGGTTTGATGTAGGACACGCTGACATAAGCCTCCCCAGTGTGAGTGAAATCTCGCAGTGGTTTCACAGCTTTATTCACTGACTCTAATACATCCATGTCTTGCCATGTGGGCACAAGGTGCTTGCTTTTCTTCTCTGACCCCAGGACATGGGCTATGGCTTTCTCCTGTTCCAGGACTCGCTCTATCATCTTTTGCCTTGAACCCCACCTGGTTGGAGACTCTGTTATAAGCTGATGACTGAGCTCAGCCTGTACTATAGCCATCTCTCTTCTTTTTTTCCAACTGAAGGAAAAAGCACTGACAACCTTTTTACAAACACCACTGGCATGTTCATCTGTTTGTCTTTCACACCATTCTCTGTATAAAAAGAAAAGAAGAAACAATCAATACTGTGACACGGACTACATTCTCACATATATAGGCCAATATGTCCAAACAAGTCTTTTTTTTTTTTGTTAAATTGTTTCACCTTTCAAAATTTTATTCGTGCATACAAAGGAAACAAATACACATACACACACATGCGCACGAACAGTGTGTATTATATATATTCGTGGTCGACCGATATGGGTTTTTCAATCGCCGATGCCAATATTTAGAGAGCAGGGCAGCTGATATATAATGCCAATATCATGTTGTTGTTTTTTCCTTTTTTTTGCATCTGATAAAATACAATTTAATAATAACAAATGAGACAAATAAATGTTCATTTAAGTTCAGCAGTTTTGTAAAATATTTGGGGGAAAAAAGCATGCAAAATGCATTCTCTATTTGCTTGTAGATCTGCATTCTACTGTACTCTGCAGACATTTTTTATGTGTTTATTTTGCTTAGATTAAAACTAGGGATGGGCATTTTAAGTAATTTTAATATCCGAGGCTTCTTAATTAGCCTATTAAACAATAAATTAAAACATAAACGTTAACATAAATAGGAAAAATCTATGAAAAAGTTAAGTTAATTTGCGCAACAGCGCAATAATCTCTAGACACGTCTAGTATTTACTACAGACACGTAAGAGGCCAGCTTCCACAGCCCCCGGGTCCTTCCCCAACCTGGAAGTGCCGGCTGCGGTAAGATAAGCTGTTTACAAACGAAACCAGAGATGTTGACGATAAACTTTTTTCTTTTTAAATTGTACCATACAGTACTGACACAGTCCAAAATCCATTAATTGCTAAAAATAAAATTGTGCAAACACTTCCTTCAAATTCCTTGCAATGCATTAAAGCATTGTGACTAAATCCAGTCCACACATTTAGTAGGTGGTCTGGGATAGCTAATGGTTACCAACTACATCAGAAAAAGTACCGACAGAAGTTAAACACAAAGTTGGGAACAGTTGTTTATGATATGAAATCTGTCAAATGATTACATTTAAATTTTTCAAAGTTAATAACCAGACACGGGCAGTTTGATATAAAGCAGCTTGATAAATTGCTAGTCAATACAGATGCAGCAATTCTCCAAACTTCCTGTGGGAGTTTTTATCGCTCATGTTAACAAGCTTACTACACAAGCTCACTAGATTTGTTTTACTGTCGTCCAGTTGCTAACCACACTGTTTCTGCTTGTTTGTTTTGTGTTGCAGAAATCAACAGAGTGCGCAAGGACATGTACAACGACACGGTGAACGGCCTTGTGGACAAACACCCCCTGGAGCTGCCCGAGCCCATCGGACCCATCATTCACCTGCAGGAGAAGCTCTTCGTGCCTGTCAAAGAGTACCCAGATGTAAGGAAACCTTACACACATACACACACACCACACCGTAGGCTGTTAACTTATATGGCTTATATTTAGGGAACTTTATTGAGATGAAAGGGAGTAAAGTTTTTCACATTATTTGTAATTTTTGTTTTTCTTCACATTTAACTTGAGCAAAGAAAATGAGCTATCATGGGACAAAATTGAATGTCATAATTACTGAGTGTCAGATTCCGCTTTCTTTTCGCCAAGTGCCGCTTTCTTTTCGGTGTCGTCATTGGAATGACGGCTGCTGTCAGTGCTGAGGACGCACTCGCTCTTTTGTTTCTGTCTTGGCAAAATTCTTTCACGCGTTCACCAGAGAAAGAGGCAGATAGACGCAGCCATTTAGAAAGGCCTGCTACAGAACTTTACTGTTTGTTGACGGTCTGTTTACTCTACAAGAGTTTGGTCGACGTGTATCATGTGTACAGAGTGTTAAATATACTAGAGCGGTGTGGCTATATCGGTCCCTCGTCTTAAATTAGGCCTCGCCAAAGGAAAACATGACATTCTCAGCTGTGTGCGGGCCAGCGCGGGGTTTGGCTCTTTGAAAGAAGGAAAAATAGAGGGATTTTGTTTTCGAGTTGTGTAATATTCTTGCTGAAGAAGACTTGAGAGCCGGCGGGCCAAACGGTGGCCACGGTCAGAGCGTCTGGAGGAAGAGCGCTCAAGAAATGAAAGGATGGAACTGATGTCAAAGCCGTCAGTCTGATCTAGACGGATTAGGAAGGCAAGAGGCCACAGTGCTGGAAGGCTGTCCGTTGTGTCAGAGAAACCTGTCCTGCCATTCATGCATTCATCCCGTCGGTTGACCATCTCCCCATCCTCACTAATCTTGCACTAAACACACACACACCAACACACACACACACACTATGACGCTTTCCCATGAGTCTCAGTGTTTGGTGAACGATGTCTCCTGCGAATAATTAATAAATGAGCTCATTAATAAATAAATAAATCAAATATCTATCTCTCACTCTATCTACCTACCTACCTTTCTACATCTCTTTCTCATTGCATTACATTTAGCAGACGCAGCAACGCAGCTCTGGTTGCTGTTTTCCTGAACTGTT
>OMKR01010114.1:5312-22923 GCA_900302355.1 Cyttopsis rosea
GTGTATTTATTCCCGTTAGTTTCCTACTTGTCTGAAACAACATTTTTAAACACAATTGAGTTAAGGGACCCGATCACTGCGGAATGGAATGAATGAAACAAAAACCCCGTGTGTTCCGTGCCATGTGTCTCCTGCGCCCAGTGGGGAGACGCACGTCTAGTTCCGCTGCTATGGGACTTAATTTAGTAAAAACTGGATGTTTTTGTGTAAATACATTACTTGTACATAATAAATCCTGCACACCAGAGTGCACAAATGAGTCCGCACTTCCGCATACTCACTCGCTCACGGACGGTGGAAGTGCGGTCTGTACCAGCGGACGGTATTGCAGCTTTGCCTTTTTACACCGAACCAAGCAAAGGCAGCATATTGCTGCCCCAGTGTGTGCTTTTAGACAGCATGCCGCGATGCCGGCTTCCCGGAATCACGGGGGCCTGATCATGGAGTGTGATGGCCAGAAAGACACCTTGAAAATGATCACAATGATTTAATAACCGTATTATTTTAAATTATCGGGTGAGGACAGTGCGGGCAGCGGAGCTGTGGACCAGTGTTGCCGGCGTGGAGACGCGCGGACCAGCAGAGACCCGGTGGAGAAACATCCTTCCTACACCGCAGTCTATTTAATTATTTTAATATATTATTTATTATTAGGACAGGTTGAAAATGATCACTGCTTTAATAACATTGGGTTTAGGTTCTTGTGTCCGGGACTCCATATAGAACTCTGTAAAGGACGTGTGTAACGCAGATGGCGTTCCGGCTCTGCTGCCGGTGCAGAGGTGGGTTAACTCTGCCCCCCATTCCATCTCCGGACCTTTTACACAGAGCAGCGATGCAGAATAAAGGCGCAACAATGGCGGCTTGGATAGGCAGTGTAAAAGGGGTTTGTGTTTCAATAGTGGTGATTCCTTCACCAGCATATGGCCGTGTGTGCGTGTGCATGTGTGTGTGTGTGTGTGTGTGTTTGGGTAATGTTATACAGGGTAGCTTTAGTTTTTGAGTTATAATCATTGTTTTTTACATTACTTTTATCCCTGGTGTTTATTTTATTCTATTGAATTTTATTTATTGATTTGTAATATTTTATTGTTTCATTGCTGTAATTTGTCTGTGTTGTTTTATTTTTGCTATGTGAAGCATGTTTGCATTTTTGTATGAACAGTGCTATATAAATACAGTTGAGATGAGTTTCACAAAATATAAAGTAGAAACTTTAAACTTTCTAAAGCCATGAATTCCGAACTTTTAAACCTAACTCAACGACTCTGAATGTGTTTTTGTGAAATTAGCGCCGTCTCATGGTGACACCCTGCAATTGAATGCCTGGGCGTGTTTACAGTGGAAACTAGACACGGCCTTTCATGAAACAGGAGGAGGGGGGGGAGACCCCAGCCTGCTGGCTCCCTGCTGGGAACTGGCTGGTAGTCGGCTGACAGCCGACTGGCCTCTGTATGGGAGGCTGTATTATGCCATCATTACCATTATTTATGGTAGCTTGTGGTGTTGATGACAATCTGCTTAATTTATCGCTATTTGTCATGGTGCTTCTAATACACCCAGTTCAATTACTAACCACACCCCCGTTTTCTGTTTGGAGAAAAAGTGAGGAGAGCTGGAAATGGCCTTAAAGCAAATATATTTAAATACATCCTGTCCATTGCTTCTCTCAGGATCTACATTCAGCAAAGCCAAGCCAGAGAGTCCATGGGCAGCTCTGACTCGCAAGGGCCTGGTCAGAGTGCTGCTATTCCCTTTCTTCTTCCACTGGTGGATCCAAGTGACCTCCAAGTGCATTTCCTGGTGCATTCTAGTGCTCTACTTCATGCAAGGTTATCTCACACCTCACATCACAGTTTCTCTATCTACTATGTGCACTTGTCACAATGAACATTTAATACTCCTATTACTGCTCACACAAGGACTCAACAGAAATGGACCTCCTTTAATTAAGCATAAATGTCTTGCTTTGAAAAACAATTTGTTGTTTGTATTTCTTGCCTCAGTTGCTGCGGTCGTACTGTACCTGGATGTCCCGGGGGCGAGTGCTAGTGATGTGTGTGGGCCCATGTGCCTAATGCTGCTGCTGGGCACGGTGCACTGCCAGATTGTGTCAACTGAATCCAACCGTAACCCCTCAGGCAGTCCAGCTGCCATCAGCAGCACCAGCCCAGCGCGTAGACGGAGGTGGGCTTCCTCATTGTTAGGCGCTGCACACCCTTTCTTCGTATCACACAGCCCGTTTTGCACGCTGATACCCTTGCAGATTTCTCATGAACCCATATTTGCTGCTATTAGGAATGTCACGATACCACTAGCAATGTAGTTCTAGAATTCTGATTTGAATTTGATACCGTGCTTAAAAACAAATGAACTAATCCCAGATACATCAGCATACACTGGCATATAACCTTCTATTAATTTGATTTAGGCAGCATTATACTTGCATTAGTAATATGCAGTCAGGTCCATAAATATTTGGACATTGACACAATTTTGGCTCTGTACACCCCCACAATGGACTTGAAATGAAACAATCAAGATGTGCTTTAAGTGCAGACTTTCAGCTTTAATTTGAGGGTATTTACATCCAAATCAGGTGAACGGTGTAGGAATTACAACAACTTTTATATGTGCCTCCCCCTAGTCTACTAGGAGCTATGATTAGCTGAAAGGGGTAACATCATTGAGCACTTAGTCATTGCATTTTAAATTGTGACTTCTGAAGCCAGCAACAGAAGCTCTCTACACTGGAATACTTCTGTACTTTTTGGTTGAAAGCTTGTACCAACCATTTTTCAAAGTCTTTGTATCCACTCACGTTTACGTATGTGTAAATCTGATCTAATTATGTTTCCAAAAGGCCAAGAAAAGGCAGAGGAGTGAAAAAAACAGAACAGTTGGAAAACAGCGGGGAAACTGAGCAGTTTGAAGAGCACAGAGCTGATGAGAGAAGGGTACCCACGATCATATTAATATGTTGATAGTTAAAATGTTTATTTCTGTGTTTTCACAAGTACACAAATAGTCCAATGATCTCCTGCACAATTAAACTCCCAGTTGATCTTTCATTTCCCCTATTTATTTATTTTTTTTCAAAAAAAAAATTTGCCTCCGCAGACCAATAAGAGAAAGTCGGGGTTCGGGGCATCGGATGAGCTCTCCAGTGAGGAGGAGGGTGGGGGCATCCATGTCATACGGCAAAAGGAGAGACATGCTGCTACAAAAGTTCCTTCATCTGCGTCTGTCCTGAGGAAGAGACAGCTTCAGTCTTTGTCTAAACCCACCGTAAGCCCTTCGCTAAATCTGTCATGAAATGGATCCTTCTGATGTTATTCAAGCTCTTGTAAATGGAGTAAATACAGCATTTATGTTGGTTATTATGCTGTTATATGGATATAATTTTTCTTAGAGAAAACTTTAGTGTGTAGTGGAGAATGCTCTGTATTTCCCCCCCTCTTTTCCTGCTTTTGATGTTGTAATCATGTCCTTGACTTGCATCCAACATCCATACAAGGACCCGATTCCATCGAACTGACCATCCTTTTAATGTAGGAAGGATGTGGGACTGCTGCCAAGGACGCCAAGGCGAAGCCTCGCGAACTGGAGCGCCTCAGGCCCAGAGCCGGCTCTCGGCCCGCCTCTGACACCGATGACACAATGTGGGAGGAGCTTCTTCAAGGACCTGACTCCGCCTCCACCGGCAGCACCGACAGCACCGACAGCGAGGCTGACGGGAGGTTCAACGCGGGCCTGACACTCCCGGCGACCACTACTCTCAGCAGTGACGAGGAGAGTATGCAGCAAGGAATCACTGGAGTGAGTGTGCGAAAGAAAAACGGCAACTTTTGAACAAATCTCATTAAAGGACAAACGATCTTGGTCCATCATTATACTTGTAGTGCAGTGTCATTTCTTTTTGAGGAGGGAAGTTTATGACTGCATCCTTTTAAACCAGTGGTTCTCAACTGGTCTGACCAGCATCTATTGGACATAAAATAACTTCTGCATTGGCTTAAAGACATAATGCCACTTGGTCACAACCCAAAGGTAATTTAAGATTTATTTCACCAAATGAATGGTGCAGTAATCCACAATGCTTTCCTGCACTGTCCGTATGCCTGCAGTTCACTCAAGTTTGGATCGGAACCCACAGTTTTACACTAAACTATCTACTGCTAATAAACTAAATTCATCTTCCTCTTGTACTCTTATTTGGTGATTACTCAAGGGAACTTTCCTTGTTTTTCCCTTCCACACGCATGGTAAACCGATCAGTAGCCTTTCACGATGTGATCAACTGTGTCATCGTAGGGTCAACTGTCCTGGCTACAAGCGTGCCATCCATCCAGGGACCGTGTCAGTGCCATCATTTGGGAGCAGGGCGAGTGCAAGAAAGCAGACATGTCAGTATTGGAGATCAGTGGGATCATCCTCACACAGGTACACCACCATTGGACACCTCAATGTTTGGTCTAGTCACCCAGATCAAGCGGTGACCAACTGGGACCTGGGAAAACTAATTGCAAATACTCTTTCTGGTGTGGTTTACTCCTCATGACACCCACACGTGGGTTCTCAGGTGAAGTTGGTGGAGCAGGGCATGGGCTACTTGATGTTTGGGGGGCTGGTGACGGCCACGCTGGCGTTGCTTCCCTTCGCCTTCCGTCTGGGGCAGCACCTGGACATGTCCAGCCTCTACTCGCTGTCCCTGACGCAGCTGGCCAACATAGCGGAGGGAGCACCGGACGGCCCGGCCTTCGCCTTCTACTTCATCACAACAGTGGAGAGGTTGTGTCTCACGGGACTGTTCTTCTTCATGATGTGCGTGGCTGAGAGAACTTATAAACAGGTGAGCAGAACAAGCACTCCCTTAGAAGTCTCTTAATTTATTCACAAGACAATGTGTAAAGCAGACATTCTCAACCTTCAATGGGTCACGGGCCTCTTCTCTAATCGGTAATTATTTGTGTTTTTCTGCCTGACTCATGTTGAGGTTATCTTTGTTGGTCCCATTCGCTCCATCAGAGACTTCTGTTCGCCAAACTCTTCAGCCACCTCACCTCAGCACGTAAGGCCAAGAAGTCTGAGATCCCACACTTCAGGCTGAAGAAAGTCCAGAACATAAAGATGTGGCTTTCCCTGCGCTCCTTCCTCAAGGTTTTCTATATATTTTACCTTATGCACCAAAATGTTTTTTTGGACATTTTAAAACTTTACCACTAGTGGGCAGTCAACTTCTTAGAGCTGTTTGCTTCTTACTGACTTGTTGGTTCACCTCAGAGACGGGGACCACAGCGCTCCGTTGATGTCATCGTCTCCACCATCTTCCTCTTGGCCCTTTCCATTTCCTTCATCATCTGTGCTCAGGTCAGTCATATCCGCCGGGGCATCTGCAATCTGATCAGAGACCATATGACTTTAATGAAACCGTGATCAGATACTTCTGTCTTGCCTGTAGATGAGATGGTAGTCGAAAATGTAGTTGTTTGTGAAACACGAGATTCAGTGTGTTGCTGAGTGCGAGTTACTTATACATTTCCACTTTTAGTGGTAATCTAATTTATATATATTTATGTATATATATTTGTTTATTTAGTTGTATTTATTTATTTTGTTGGATACTTTATTTACCTGGTAGTTTATAAGAAACAACCATTCAATGTATTTGCGTCATGCATGTGCTCCGCCTCTCCTGGGAAGAATGTAAAGATTGGGCATGTGCAACAAGTGAAAGGCAGCCACGGTGAACTTCATAGTTCGAGCGTACCTAGTTTGTGGCTGGTTGATATGGATGAACGGTCACAAAAAAGAACAGCACCCTCAGATGAAACAATATCCCCACCACCTCAAAAACAAATTTCAATGGGATTTGTAGTGTAATCCACCCAACACAGACAATTTTATGGATTTGCACTTTAAGTATAATACTATATGTTTAATATCTACATTTAAGTCTATAATCCCATAAATCCTTTAAATTTGCAACCGTAGAGCGCCCGGCCTTACCAGTTAAAAGTTCAGACTGTAGTTTATAAAATGATGGTGACGGGATGATAATCTGTACGTGCACATACTTCAGCTCCTGCACAGCCACAAGACATTCCTGGAATCTCTGACCAACTGGGAGCTGATGGTGTGGGCGTCGTCCCTCTTCCTCTTCCTGCTCCGCCTTTCCACGCTGGGCTCCGAGACCAACTGCAAGTACAGCAACGCCTCCGTGCTGCTCACTGAGCAGGTACCGCAAATGTTGAAAAGGAGCACATTGTGATATATTTAATTCACATTATCCTAAATGTATGTTGTTTTTTTTATGGGTTTTTTATTTTTATTTTTTAGATCAATTTATATCTCAAGATGGAGAAGAAGCCCAATAAAAAAGACGAGCTCAACATAGTAAACAATGTTTTGAAGCTTGCTATGAAACTGATGAAGGTAAGTATCGTTTACGGCCTTGGGTCTTTTAGAGATCAATGACCAAGTGAATGGGACTGTTTTTAATGCTCCTCTTCCTGACACTAAACTCTGTTCTCGATTCCCCCCCAAACATGGCCTTTCTGGCTTGATGTGTTCCCTCCCTGGGCCTGACACCAGGAGCTGGACACGCCCTTCCGCCTGCTGGGGCTGACGGTGAACCCTCTGATCTACAACATCACCAGAGTGGTTATCCTGTCGGCCGTCTCCGCGGTGGTCAGTGACTTGCTGGGCTTCAACATCAGAGTGAGTGCAGTTTGTTTTTGGTACAGATTCTGCACAACCCCATAGAGTGTCAGTCACTATTTTATAATATTTTGAAAATAGATTCAAAAGATTTATTCGGCACATACATATTGCACTGTACAGTATGTAGTGAAATACTTTTTAGGCAAACTCCAGTGAAAAAATAAAAGTAAGAATAAAAAATAGGAGATTAAATGCTGGAGGCCTTTCATGATACAAGGTGTGGATTTTAATTAAAATGGAAGTGAAATTTTCACACTGAGCTTTTTTTCCTTTTATAAAGTAGATACTTTATTCATGAGTAGTTTATCAGTTTTAATGAAGTTTCACAGCTTTCCAGTTCAAAGAGCCCAAATTCTTTGATGCCCAGCTGTCCTTTTCCAAAAAAAAAAAAAAAAAACATTTTAAGGGATGTTAGTTTAGCAGAGAACAATTTGTGGTCATATTTTTCTAAAATAAATTTTGAATAAATTTTTTTCTCTTAATCACTTCTCATGTTTTAATTTTGTCTCTAGTTGTGGAAGATCAAGCCCTAACCATTTAAGCCAAACCACTAACTGTGTGACACTGGAGACCAGAGCAGCTTCTCCTCATCGACTACAACATGAAACACATGTGCTCCACTACTGACAGAGTAACCCTAGTCTGTGCCTTCCGCTACGGCTGCTCTGATCGCTCGTGCCCCATCGGCTGCTTCGGAGTCCATGGCAACGTGACGCTTCCGTCAGTCATTCCACCCACTCTGTGCCTATGAACCTCTGAACCTCGCATGTGCCCGAGTGTGTTGTGTGCGGAAACATGGGTGCCGGTGGGTTTCCTCTGAGAACTGAGAGCTGAGAACTGAGAACCATGCCAGATTTACTGGCATCTAGAGTTTTTGATGAATTTGTGTCATTTTAAAATTGAATGGATAAAAAGTGAATTAAAGCAAATGAGGAAACAATTCAGACCGTATACAGATGGACTCTTATTGACGTCTTATTTGCAGATGTCTCCAAGCAGTATATTTCCATTAACTGTGGATATGCTTTTTTGTATTATCTTAAACTAGTAAATAGCCAAAACTGGGTAGCCAACTGTATGAAACTAATGTTCATAGGACCTAACTCTACTCACTGTCTATCTCGCAGCCTTTATTCTAAGGGGAAGTTGTTATAATTTGTAAGTGGGCTTTATTTATTGGGGGTGTAGTATTATAACAGTACTTAAAGCTGTAACGGTACTTGTAATGAGGGCCATTGTTCGGTAAAGAATGTCTATGCAGATGAATTATGTGATGTCTTAAGAAGAATGGTTTCATAGAAATAAAGTGATTTGAATACTTTTTTCTTGTCGGTGTATGTGTATCTGCTCTTTATCATAGTTTACGGTTTGCGGATTTTGGATCCTTGGAAACTTTAGTTCTGAGGGTTTCCAATCACGAGGTTGGCAGTGACTGTGTCATAGAACAGGGGTTTATTAATTTTAAGACTAAGCTCGGGTCAAATGAATACAAATGTAAAAAAAATATTGCTTTAAAAAAATTTTTTTTTAGGAAAAGCAGGATGGTGATTTTCAAAGACAGATAGTATAGTATTTTTTTTATTATTGCTTTTGTCATTATTAGATGAAGAGGACTGGAGGAGTTAATTCAATTATAAAATCTGGAAGGATGGGTCAGCAATTAGAAAATATGTTAATGCAATTCAATGCAATACAAAATTGACCATAATATAAAATAAAGACATTGGCAACAAATATTCGAAGGGCTTGTTGGATGTGTTATAATACCAAGTAATCTTTCAGATTAAAAGAGTAAGTAACCCGGGCGGCAGTGGCCATGGCTCTGTTCTATTCGCACCGTTACGGTAACGCCAGGACAGAAATGTGACGTCACTAGGAGCGGAGCAGAGCGGAGCGGAGCGCTGGAAGCAAGGACGGAGACCGTCCCGAGAGCAAGGAGACCGGACCGGAGAGCAAGGGCAGGCCGGTCCCACAGGCACCATACATTCAGCCTGTGTGTGCGTGCATGCGTGCGTGTGTGTAGGGGGGGGGTCCCAACCACAGCATCTCCCCGCTCCAACCGTCTCGATACAAAGCAGGTAAATGAACATGAGCAACATACGTAATGTGATGAACGTGCTGCTGGAGGAGGAGGTGCGTTGGGTGAATCATCTCCTATGACCTTGTGTGCGTTCGATTGGGGTTGTTATTCTGAATGAATGTCATCCTCTGCGGTGCTGTGGTAATATCCGGGGTATTTCTATTTCTGAGGCTCCGCTGGGGCTTCCCTGCAAGGTGTGTGCCCCTGTCGGACTGCAGGTATGCGGATGTGGCGGACCCGCTGCCTAATGTACAGCAAGGTTAAAGTGGTAATCCGTAAGATTATTTTGTTGAATTAAATTAAATTAATAATTACATTTTATTCCATATTTATTGACACTTTATAAAAATTAAAAAAACAGCCATTCAACGATGTATGTGCTCCTCTATATGCTGTGTCCGTAGTTGGTGGCGGGGTCCGCCTTTTCCGACAGGGATGCACCGATAGGCGTTGATAAAGCGGTGTAGTTGTGGTCAGTAAACTGTAGATATGGATGAATTTATTAGAAAGGAAAGTGAGGGTAACGAGGGTCACCCTGGACGTTGGAATCGTTGCCGTTTTAGATCTAATGGGAAAGGATCAGTTCTCATAGTGTATTGATTAATCTTGCTGCAACAAGACACAAACCCTGCGTTTCAGACCGGCTCACGAGCATGTCGAGCATCCAGAGAGACGCCGGCTCCGCAAACTGCACAGAAGCCAAGAAGACGGACCTTCGAGTCAACGAGAAGAAATGCTGTAAGTATAGGGGGTTCTTATTTATCTTAATTAAGATTATGTAATTAATTTATTATTATTATTATGATTATTATTATAATTATTATTATTATTATCATTTTTGTTATTATTTTAATTTTGAAAATAACTTCAAACAATTTAAGACAATTTAAAGCTTTTTTTTTTTTTTCTGAGGAAAAAACGTGATCATTTTAATGGCTTGAAGTCCAGTGTCCAAGGAAATTGCCTGGCTCGTCCCAGGACAGTTTCTCACATATTTTGCTCCTCCTTTGATGCCAATCTCACAAATTACGCCTGTAGAGATAATTATCTCCTGTCCTGTATACAAATGGCCTAGTTTCAGAGGGGTCTGAGTTCCCTGGAAGTCCCTGGAAGAATGAAAAATGTGTGCATATACAGTATGAACCAAGTGCCTCCATGAAGAGGTGTAGTGATCGACGATGAAGCCTAAACGTACACGTGTGGATCTTTTATTGTGTTTCTGACAAAAAGTATATTTCTGCCTCCCGTTCAGCGTGGGCGTCCTACATGACAAACTCTCCCACTGTGATAGTGATGATTGGTTTGCCTGCGAGGGGAAAAACCTACATGTCTAAGAAGCTGACGCGCTACCTCAACTGGATAGGAGTTCCCACTAAAGGTACGAGGGGCTGACATGTACCCAAAATATACCTTTTTGAACAGCAATTGAACAATTGAACAAATAACTTCTCACATTTATCGCCCCATAGATTTTGTTAGCAGATTATTTTTATTATTTAAGACCCTTGGGGATACGCGGGACAGGCCTGGCATCGGGAAAGCATCAATCAGAGATCTATTCTCAATTAAATGATATATGGGGATTTCTAGTTATTACATATTTAGTACATATTTTCCGAAACCTCCGTCAAGAAGTATTTTTCACAAAACTTTTATAACCTACATGGATCGCTACATTAGCAAGGTAATGTGAATGTAATGTTAAAGTGGGAATCCATAACACCATCTGTGTTGGGTGAATTCGACTACAAATCCCAGAATGCAATTCAACAATAGAACTTTATTTTTTATTTTTTATTTTTTCCAACGTCCGGGTTTTCCCTCATCTTCGCTCTAAAGTCAAATTGTTTTCTCCAAAGTCTTCTTCTGATCAATGATTTGTTTTTGTTCTCTCGGTAACTTGTGGTTATTCATCCGACGGCGCTGTTCTTTTTTTGGGAATGTTCATGCATAACGACATTGTATGGCTACACTGGTTTCTTATAAAGTGCCAGCTAATTAAAATATTAAATGTGAGATTTTTTTTTACATAACAATCTTGCGGATTACCACTTTAATTTCTGAAAAAATAGCAAAAATGGCAAGGAATACTATATTGACTAAATCGTGCAGACCACCTTTCTCGGCCCAATGTATTACCCAATTGGTGGATAATAAGCCTCCAATATTTTGCGTCTCATGTTGTACTAAGATACTGAAGGAAACTTGACCCACAGCTTCTGACCTGTATCAGGTCACTCTGTTCTGTTTGACCGTGATAAAGATGGCCGTCACGGCGCACGCAGCACGGGCACCGCATTGACGCCATTTGTTCCTTTCTCAGTGTTTAACTTGGGTGTGTACCGGAGAGAGGCCGTCAGAGCTTACAAGTCCTACGACTTCTTCCGCCACGACAATGCGCAAGCCATGAAAATCCGAAAGTAAGTTCCGGCCCCAGGACATGCTAAGAACAGTTAGTTAGAAATACTTGAAACATGCTCTGGTCCACGGTGTCATTCTCTGGGCACGTGGGGTGGGGGCTTTAGGGCTATTTCTACATTATGACTATTACAGATGTATTTCTGTACAGAGAAGTAGGCGTAATACTTCCCTGCTTGCTGCTTGGTTCACCGTGCAGCCGACATTGCTGCAAGAATGACTAAGCTATTTTGGGGGTAATCATCAATATTCACAGCCAGACGGTCTTACCTGATCCAACTGATCACTTAATGCTCAACTTTATGCACGCATACAAAGCGGTTTCCATCACTGGGTGCAATGAAGGAACACACCAGAATCCAATCCCAAATCTGTTAATTCACAAGATACAGTATGAGATACAGCCGTATTGGGAATTTGACTTGGCAAGTTGCCCTCTTGTGCACATAAAACACACAAGAACAAGCGTAAATCGAGATAAAGGGGCTTAAAATGCGTCTTAATCTACGTGTCAGTTCAGAGTGGCACGAAGTCGCCGATAAAATACACACACACACACGTCACCATAGCAACACCACGCCAGTTCAGTTAGTAACGCAAGTGACGCAAGTTTAGTATCCAGATCAGTTTAAAATAACTCCCTTGCTCTCCTTGTCATCCTTTCACACACCACATGTCTTACCAGGCTCAGTAATTGACGCGGGGCTTGTCGTGTATTTCCCCCATGAAAATGTAAAAGGCCGCTCTTAATGGCATCCCAGAGCGGAGCGCTGACCCAGATATCACCAAGCTGCCGCTGTCACTCTCAAACTCACATGAGCCCGACAAGGAAGTGTGCATTTCTGTTCGCTATTCAGTTCAACACACCTTGCATTTGTTTTAACTCACTATGGCTACTCGATGGGTGGGGTTAACAAATCAAATTCAGGCTGTGTACAGTGCTGTTCTGTGTTCAAGGTACAGTAAAGCCTGGCCCATACTACAAGAGTTTTCAAATCTTAAAGGTGCAGTGTGTAGAATTAGTGGTATTTTGCGGAACGGACTTGGCAGAAATGGAATGGAATATGGAATATAACATTCATAAGTATGTTTTCATTTGTGTATAATCCCATTCATTTGTCCCAGTGTTTTCGTTTCCTTTGAATGAGCCGTTTATATCTCCATGGGGGCTGGAGCCCCTTCCACGGAGGCCGCCATGTTGCACCGCCATGTTTCTACAGTAGCCCAGAACGGACAAACCAAACACCGGCTCTAGAGAGGGACTTTCACGTTTTTCGCGAGTTTCGCGGCCACTGTAGCTTCCCCTACACGGAGGCCGCCATGTTGCACCACCACGGACACGGAGGGGAATTCAGTTGCTTGCAATCTGCAACATCACTGCGAGTGGCCGCTAAATTCTACACACTGCACCTTTAACCGGTTTTGAAAATGTGAAAATAAAAAACATTTAGGAAAAGTTTTGTTCCGATAGCGTGTCCAATATCCGCACCACAGGATATCGGATCCTAAATACTGAACATGTTTAATACTTGCGATTTGCGATCCCTAACATCCCTCACACCACAGGAAAATCTGGCACCATAATCTTTAGAACCATCAAAAACTCGGGACTGTCGGAAGGAAGGAGGGGAATCTGGGCCAGGCTAGTATTTAATCTTCTTTCCGGTATCATAAATCTGCTTTTTTATGATGTATTGTAAAAGCTGTTATTTCTAAAGGATAGGTTCGCCAGGCCTTATTAAAATGTTGGTTGGCATCGTTTACAACTGTTCATAGCACAACCCCCGCTGATCGCTTTACTATGGAGAAACCTACCACTCTGCCGCAGCTTCTCGCTGTGCTTGACCGCAGTCCGATGGGGCAAACGTTTCAGCCTTTAAAAAGCATTTTAGATCTCCTTTTTGAAAACGGGAAACCCAATATAGTCATCGTCAGACGGTCTTGGCTGCAAACCGTGCATTTTATCAGTTTCTCAATAGCAAAGCGATGTTGAGTTATGAACCAGCAAAGGCCTGGGTTGGGTTGAAAAATGAGGAACCTTTCCTTTCAGCTCTTTGCACATTGCACAGCAATACGGTGAACATTGATTTAGGTGAAGAAGGAGTCGTTGAGAGGGGGCGTGCTAGTTGTATGAATGGTGTGAAACCTTGAGTTATGCCACGTGTCTCCCCCTGTCAGGCAGTGCGCTCTGGTGGCTCTGCAGGACGTGAAGGCCTATCTGACAAGGGAAGGAGGTCAAATCGCTGTGAGTCTTTCTCCGTTTGCTTGACCTTTTGTCTCCGTCTGTCACTCCCTTCTTCTCCCCTTCATCACTTTTATTCCTCTCTGTCTTTCAAAATGCGCACCGACGCTTCAAAATGTGCTCAAAGGGTTTACATTTACGAAAAGTTTGTTCTTTTCTTCAGGTGTTTGACGCGACGAATACAACGAGAGAGAGGAGAGACCTCATTCTCTCTTTCGTCAAAGAGAACGGATTCAAGGTGACCTAAATATAACCCAGTAATAAGATCTTAACTTAACACAACAATTGGACTTTATCCACTCATTTGAGTGATATTTTTAGGATTGGGCCGTGACTTGGTGGTGTGACTCATAGCAAACGCCCCCTTTCCAACAGGTGTTTTTTGTGGAGTCTGTGTGCGACGACCCAGAAGTCATTGCTGCCAATATTCTGGTACGTAAGTCACCTGCCGGGATTTAAGACCCGACGCTCTCCCGGTCAGGGTCAAACCCATAATCTATATATACTCAAAATGTCTGTTCGTTATTTCAGAATTGCCAGGCTGACATTGCTCGACCGTGTGAAATACCTTTTGCAGGAAGTAAAAGTGTCCAGTCCAGACTACCCAGAGAGACACCGAGAAAGAGTGATGGACGACTTCCTGAAGAGAATCGAGTGCTACAAAGTCACCTACC
This sequence comes from Cyttopsis rosea, assembly GCA_900302355.1. NCBI lineage: Eukaryota > Metazoa > Chordata > Actinopteri > Zeiformes > Parazenidae > Cyttopsis > Cyttopsis rosea. The sequence continues at coordinate 19,450 of OMKR01010114.1, forward strand.
AGCCCCTCGATCCCGACGAATACGACAAGTGCGATTGTTTTAATCTTTCTGTTATTTAATTTGTTCACTAATTAGGTAGTAATGATAATGTAATAACATTTATTTAATCCTTTACATTAATACAAAGCAATCAAATCGAAATAATAAAAAAAAGCAAACAAGCAAAATGCACTTAATGAAAATTTATAAATATTATTCAGAATTTCAGTTTTGTATCATCAATTTAGACATTGAGGAATCACGATCATTCCTCTGCGAATGATTGTCAATCATTATTTCTCTTGAATTATTAGTCATGAACTTATCCAAGCAATTCTATAATAGTACTAGTAGTAGGAGTAGTTTCTTTTTGCCATTTCAATGTCATCCACTGTATTAGGATAAATGTATTTTTAGGAATCCCAGCCTGCAGTAAAATAAATGACCACTAGGTGGAGACAGAAAACATCAATTTTCTCTTCGCCCCCACACACAGGGATCTATCCTTCATAAAGGTGATTAACGTGGGCCGGCGCTTCCTGGTGAACCGGGTGCAGGACTACATCCAGAGCAAGATCGTCTACTACCTCATGAACATCCACGTGCACTCCCACTCCATCTACCTGTGTCGGCACGGGGAGAGCAACCACAACCTGGAGGGACTGATCGGGGGCGACTCTGAGCTTTCCCCTCGTGGGAGGCAGGTGAGGGTGTAAAATTACTTTACATTTTTTCACACCAGACAGGACCCATTGCCATTGGGTTACATCGCACATAATGTTTCAGAATCAATATCTATTTTAGTGCCAAGCGTGTTTAATTTGGTCTGGCCCATTGCTCCCTTGTTCAGTCTTTTTTTCTACAGAATTATACAATAGTGTAGAAAAAGAAAATAACAATAATAATAGAATACTTACAATAAAAGGTATAAATCTGTGTAAATATTAAAATATAGAATTACGAGCATTCAATAAATTATTTGATGAAATATAATAAATGATGAAATATTTTGTTGAAATAAATTGATGAAATATATAAATATAATATATATAATTTTCACTCTTTCACTCTTTTATTACTAATAATAATAATAATAATAATAATAATAATAATGATGATGATGATGATGATAATCAGTTTCATTATTCAAATTGTTTGAAAGTCTGATATTAGCTAGTACTTCAAGTATTTAAAAAAAATGGAAGCCTTTAAACGGGTAGAAACGTCTCTCTGTCTGTCTTAACTCCAGTTTGCTCACGCCCTGCGCGATTTCATAGAGGAGCACAAGCTGGCGGACCTGAAGGTGTGGACCAGCCAGCTGAGGCGGACCATCCAGACCGCCGAGGAGCTGGGCGTGCCCTACGAGCAGTGGAAGATCCTCAACGAGATCGACGCTGTCAGTACCTGGCTTTTAACCTTGACCCTCATCCCCAAACGCCCCAAAAAGTCCCAAAAGTCACTTGGTCGGTGCTGCTGTTTCAGTGGCGTATTAGGAACCGTCTACAAATTACATGACACACTTAAAAAAAACAGGAACCTTTATTTTGAAATTTAAATGCTATGCAACATGTAGTCTGTGTGCTAGTACTATATAGACCTCGTTTGGGTGTCACATGACAGAAAAGCTATACATTTTTAAAATTGTGCCATGTAATTTGTAGACGGTCCCTGATACGCCATTGAACCAGCAGCACCGACCCTTGGCGCTGCCGCTGTCTGGGAAGCTGCACCTCATCCGGGGGAAGCGGACAGCCCACCCGACCCCCATCTGAATATCCAACTACATATTGAAAGGCGTGGCCACACAATAATAACCCTAACCCAAAATATGGATTGAATCTATAGCTATGACATCTCCCCTTCCCGTGTAAAGGGGTTTAGGCCTGAAATATCTGGAGTTCCTTGACCTTTTATGAGATTTATGAGGTTCTCAGGGACCAGTGTGTGAGGTTGTTTGGGCGGTGCCACTGCTGGGTGGCTGCCCCCTCCCCCGGAGATCAATAAAGTCTGATCTTATCTCATCTCATCCAGGGTGTGTGTGAGGAGATGACCTACGAGATGATCCAGAGCTCCTTCCCAGAGGAATTTGCTTTGAGGGACCAGGACAAGTATCACTATCGCTACCCGGGAGGAGAGGTGAGATAGATGATAGATCCCCGGGCGTTGTCCCCTTACCTGACCGAGGGCTCAGGCCCGGTGGTGTTGTCCATTAAATGAGACTGTTGCTGTTATAAAGGGCTTTAGAAACAAACTTTAAGCCTGCTGCACAACGCATCCACGTCCACAGTCGGATCCTCTTCTCCCTAGTGGCCGTCGGATGAACTGCGTCTGATTTCACATCAAAAAATTTGTCAGGGAAAATGTTTTTTTTTCTCATTTCTGTATTATTATTTGTTATTTGATCTTATCACTAACTCCGTTATCAGGGAGGTACAGTTAACATCTACCTGCCTAGTTTTCACCACCAATGGAAATTCCTTGGGGAGTAAATTCTATACTACTACTGATTCAGATTCAATCAACATAGATATTTTGAAAGTGGTCTCAGTGGACGTTATGACATTCACAACAGATGTGTCAAATGTGTCTCCTTTTTTCTGCAACTCAGTCCTACCAGGATCTTGTTCAGCGTCTGGAGCCGGTCATCATGGAGCTGGAGAGACAGGGCAACGTGCTGGTCGTCTGCCACCAGGCCGTGATGCGCTGCCTGCTGGCGTACTTCCTGGACAAAAGCGCAGGTCAGTAAGGACGCGACACTCATTTTAAGTACGATGCATCCAAATACACCAGCTTATTACTGTGTGTCCATATATCAACACACATGCAAACACACATATTGAGATAGAAGTAGATGGTTGTCCATATTCTTCTGTCTCCCACAGATGATCTGCCATACATGAAGTGTCCACTTCATACGGTGCTCAAACTCACCCCTGTTGCGTACGGTATGTCTTTCATTTTAAAGGCCCTGTGTTTATTTTATTTATTTATTTATTTTATTTTTACTTTACTTTATATTCTTTTTTTTGACTGTACACACCAATAATCACCATGACAGATTCCTCGTACATGTAAATGCACAAAACTAATAAACTCATCGATTCCGATTCTGATTTAAAAATCAAGACTATTCATGAATACGCAATCATTTGCAAATACTTTTACAAATCTTTTCCAGGCTGTAAAGTGGAAATGTTCTACCTGAATGTGGAGGCAGTGAATACACACCGCGACAGGCCTCTCGTAAGTCAAAGCTACATTTTCGGTTTTATTTTGCAATGATCTGTGGGAGTGTATGTATATGTATAAGTGCTCTAGGGCATACCGGGTGTTTTTTTTTGGATGTGTTTTTCTCTTAACATGCTCGTGATCCCCCCCCCAGGGCAATGTCCCGAGGGACACCGTCCCCATTCTGCGACGGAATAGTTACACCCCTCTGTCCAGTCACGACCAGGTCAAGCGCCCCCGGCTCTACAGCGCCGGCAACCGGCCCTG
>OMKR01010247.1:3465-13741 GCA_900302355.1 Cyttopsis rosea
CGAGGGGGAGACACACACACACACCCACACCCCCACACACACACATAGACACACACACACACACACACACACACACATACTGGTAAAAAATACTTAAATTATGCTGCATAGTGACATGTCCACACTTACGGACATGCGCATATCTTTTTCTTTTTACAGTGAGGCTTAAATTGGATTGGGAGGTTCATGTGTCGAATGAAAACACATGGCATGCACTTACACACATACACACGTAGGTTCATTACACATACACAGACATACAAAAAGTCTATGTGTGCTCATACTACATCTTAACAAACTAATCTGGGCCATCAATGCTTAGGCTACACTCACAGGCGGTCTTTCCATATGGTATAGTTAGGCAATTGCCTGGAGCCTCGTATGATATGGGGCCAGACAGACAGACAGATTTTTATTTTGTGAATGAGTGAAGGAATTTTGGCCATTACCTGTCTATGTCATATGGTATATATACCAAATCAGGTAGAAAACTGAAATTAAATTATCCATGGAAGATGTAGTCTACAATAACATCAATTAAAATAAACAAACAACCAGGAAAAAGGACATAAAACACTTCCTAATTGAAATGAGGTTTCCTAATTGTCCTCAATAAGTCACAATTCCCATATGATGTTGTTGACAGGATAGAATATGTGAATACAATACTGCCTGACTGTGGTAATATATATATATATATATATATATATACACACATATATATAACCACAGTCAGGCAGTGGCTTACGGAAGTGCTGATCTGCTGATTAGATTAACACCCACCTGTGTGTCACACACACACGTCAGCAGAGACTCAAATACACAAACAACCACATCCACGCAGGAACACACATGAACACGAATACAAACATACTCTGAAAACAAAAATGCGTTTTTGGTCGATCCCTCTTCTGAAGCCCAGTGTCGTCCATCTAAATCCCCTGAAAGGGTTCTCCGCGCTTCCTTATTCAGCTTCCCCTTGAAACGTTACAACGCCTCAGAGACCTATCATTCAGCGTCTCACATGGCGGCGGCGGTGAAGACACGTCCTATTTTCGGAGGCTTTTGCAATGTTTGGCGACTCCTCCGGCCGATTGAGCTCCGTCTGGAAATCAGCGGCACAACATCCAATCCGTTGCTACCGAACGGGCGGCCATGAATGCACTCAGGCCACGACCGGCCGTACAAACAATCTCCCCCTGCAACTTGGACAGTCCCTAATGTGTGTGTGTGTGTGTGTGTGTGTTTGAGTGTGTGTTTGAGTGTGTACTCACTCAGCACCGTGACCCTTAGTAGTTATTCCAGAGCAGAAGCGCCGATACACAGAAACAGATACTATGGTGTTCTTGACACCCGCTGGCCCTGTTAATGAGATGTCATTCACAGCGGCTGACTGACCAGCGCATTCAGAACATGGTAAGTGAGGGGTGTACCGGGCTGATGAAGGGATGAGGCGACCCTTGTAGTACATACTGTCGGTATGTTTCATTCCCGCAGCAGTCCAGCTTTTTTTTCCCCATACTGCACCAGCTCCATACTCCCATCAGCAGTTCAATGCAAGCAATGGGGGACAAATCCACGCGTCCATCTACATTTAGTGCCAAACATGTGTCACTCCACATTTCACGCAGAGCCATCATGATGCCACAGAATTTTATAACTTTGGGGTTTTGGGGTTTGGCTATAATGCAAAATTTGATCAATCATTTTCATTTCATTCATTTCATTTCATTTGGGTGTAACACCGTTAACACTGTCCCCCATTACTTGCATTGAACTCCTGATTGGGAGTATGGAGCTCCATCCTGAACACTTATGTATGTATGTCCAGTATGAAGAAATGGCTAAACTGCTGTGGTAATGAAACCTACCTACGTACTACAAGAGGGTCTGAGTATAAAACAGGGATGATCTTCGAAAAAATCGGAACCGCTCCTTTAAATGTTCAAGTTTGCTCACACAGTCTACGAATTGCAGGCCAAGATCAAGCCCTCGCATTGACGACACCGGGCGCGTCCCTCGCTTGTTTTTCCAACCTGTGTTTTTCCAGATCACGGTGTTAAAGTTGTAGTCATCCAAAAACATCATATCAGCTCTTGGCGGGGAGATCAATATTTCACTGGTTGTGTGAGAGGGATCTAGGATGGATGGATGTCGGAGCGTCTCCGGATGACGGCGATCATCATGTTACGCTGTCGCCGCCGACTCCGCCGCTGTTATATTGGGGATCTCTTACATCCTGGGACGGCACGCAGTGGTCTCGGAGGCGCCAGGTCCGTCCGCAAATCCTAGATCCATCACGGCCACAGGCATACCGTCCCAAGGGTCTGGGTCGGGAATGGAATTACAGATCAACGAGGAGTGACAGAACAAGGGGCCAAGTTTTCACTGTTGTCGTGTTACCATGACAACTATTTGTCGTTATTCCGTTCCGGTTGAAAATAATGTTGTTGCCAAACCGCAGTCGTGCCTCACAGCGGCGCTGATCGAGGTGGAACTTCAATGTATGAGGCTGATTAGATCATTAGATCAACACCGGCCGTACATACGCATACTTTTTATACCCTTAGTCCCTCAAGGACGGGACCTGGATTTCAAAGATTTCATCTCCAAAGCCGAAATTAGAAACGCAGAATAATATTTCCACAACAAACTGCACGCGACCTCCAAATCCCCCAAACGGTGATTCACTGTTTCCACTTGCATGTTGTGGAAAACACACTGTAGTGCACAGGTTGACGTTTCCAAAACACAGATCCTATTTTTCATCCAAAGCTTAGTTGGCCCCTACGCCTCCTTTGGTCACCGTGCCAGCGAGCGAAAGCACACTTCTGATGCCGTCATGTGTCGATCGTTTTACATGCGGAAAAGAAGCTGAGAATGGATATTTGTTGTGCCCGGTGGGTTCGAAAAATGAATTTGCGATCGAAATTATGATTGAAATTAACAGCAGACCGCCGGCGAGGGAGCTAACAACGTGTGGTATGGGAGACGCTTTCGAATGATAGATGGCTGACTTGAACATCGCATTCCCGGCTAAAGCCACATCTCCACAGCGGCCAAATCGATAGGAGGTAAGATGACACATGACATTTTGAGCAAAGCTTGCTATGCGCGCCGTACGCGGGCCACTGAGAAATATAGCTCTGTGAGAAATGATATTAACATGTCAACATTTCCAAACGGTCCGCTCTTATCAGTGACCATATTGGACAGCTGTTCTGAATTGAGGCCAGCGTGGGGTCGTGACTTTGCCCTTTTTAGTGTACGTGCAAATTGCTTCTACATGATGTTCCAGTAACATAGCTAGTCTAGTACCGGTAATGCTTGTTTTTATGTGTCTGTGGAGTTTTGTGACGTGTGTGTATGTGTGTGTGTGTTCGTATGCAGACGCAATATAATTTTAATATGCAGACACACACATGTCAGATAAAATGGCACAACCACCTGCCAATTTGGTTTACAATGGTTCTGGGTGTTGGATTCTTGGTCGTGATGAACTGCAGTTTTGCGGTCCAAGTAAAGGTGACAGACACGCACGCACACAAAAGCACATGCGTACACAGATGTACACATTCGGGCAGATTCATATATGAGCACAGATATTTTCATATACAGTATACATACCAGCTGGACGGCAGGTTAGAGGTTTAGGGGATACATCTTTGGAATAACCAACATAGATCATTTATTGGCAATTTCGACAAAAATATTGATGCTTGAGATCAAACTGGTGTTCAATCTGCTACCAGTAGACATACTGTACATACACATTGTTATACAACATAATGCACTTAAGTTATTTACTAAATCTTTGATATTGAACCAGTTTGTAAAACAATTGCTGTGTTAGTCCTAAAAAAAACAATGGGAAGCTCAAGTGGCCAAGACTAAACAAACCAAAAGGTTTTATTTCCTACGGTGGCTGTCAAAGAACGTTGGCCACTATTCTGTTACTGTAAAATGTGTATTACTACTGTATCATAAGGAAGTGCCTTCCTGAATCCATTTGATATCACAAAATGGGTGGAAAGGGAAGAAGTAGAGGGGGTCTGCCATTTAGGAGTGATGCTCTCTTAAGATAGACCCAAAAGTTGAAGACGGGATAAGTCCCCTGAATTGCCCTCAACGCAAAAAGCAGCTTTCAGCGTGTGCATTGCTTGTGTGACTGCAGCTACATGTTGGAAAGGCAACTGTTGATAGTTCACCTGCTAGTAAGCACCGCAGGTCACATGCACCGTGCTACACAATACCTGCAACGGTTGTCGGAACGAGTTTTGCAGTCCGCTATTTAATCTCTCTGCGATTCTCACTCTGCTGCTTGAATGAGAGTGGGAACGCCACCAGGGGACTTAATATAGAAAGGTGAGTAAGTGGACAGAGTGAAGGAATGGAGTTTAGCCCAGTGGCAGTGTTGATAGAGTGAGTGAAGACAGGCCTCTGAGATATGGTTTCAGATTGACATGCCACACTTTGGCCAGAGCCTTCCATCTTGTAGTGTTGCGCAAACACACTCATCCCAGTACGACAGATCCCGCGCCCTTTGTAAAAAAAATGATCGAAAGGCTCGTTTTTAACCGATACGGTTCACCGGTAAAACTGAATTACACAACAGGATCACTGGTTCCTTGTTGGTGCCGAGGTAAAAGGAGCTCCGTTCCTTGTGCGCCTGACTCTGTGGGATGTTTGGACCTGTCGTCTCTCCCGTGATGTATAGACAGTTAGCATACCCTCAGACCACAAGCTTAAATGTCTTGTGCTATACATACAGGTACATGGTACAAGGAAGCGGTGTCTAGTATCTGCATCGTCCATCCATCAGAGAAACATCTGACATAGAATGGACTGGACCCGCCAAGTCAAAGTTATGCTGTGGAGTGCCAACGATGATTGTCCCTTGAAACAACCATATTAATTTAACAATTGTCACAATTAGGGTTAGAGAGATCCAGATGCTAAATGACAGACCCGGTGCAACCGGTTTCAACGTTGCTCCGCAGCAAACAAACAAAAGGTTTCTTTACGATTCTTGGTGTTATTGATTTCCTTGTGCAAATGACTTGTTGACTATTGATTGAGCTGTGAGGGTGAGACATGTGTGGTGAGGTATGGGCTACCGATAAGGAGAGGGCTATAAAAGTTATACGTGTTTTACGATGCCCGGGGTCTACCGGGCCAAACATCGCACAATGGAACGAGGAGGTGGTGGCACAGAACAGAAGGTCACAGCCGAGTCACGTTACAGAGCGAAGGGCGCAACGCAACTGATGGTCTTTCACTCATTTTCTTCCATTCTTTGTCATTATCTTTCCTTCCATCTCTTTGCCACACCTGTCCAGCTGCTTTTTTATGTTTCCATCAGATTTACCCAAAACAATGCCCGGCAGAAGGAGGAAGGGAGTGGAAGGAGCGCCCTCGCGCCTATCCATGGCTGGTGTTAATTAGGATAATTGTTTGGTATGGGGCCTGCGCCACCGCTGTGCCGGTCCAGCTATTTCTATCATGGGGCCGACAGGGTGGCTCAGAGATTCCAACACACATTTCACAGGGAGCAGAGGCTTGGATACGTAACCTATACGAGCCGTGGAACAGTAATCCCTTGTATGGCTTCCAAGTTGGCGGGTGGGGTGGTGGCGGGGGATTCAATGCATGGTGTTACTTCAACAAATGCGGTTGTAGTAGAGTTGTGTCTCCTTTGATGTTGCGGCCCTCTAATAATAACCCCACACTGGTTGATATTTCCTCAATATGGCTGTTAGGGATGAGATCATTTTGTTTGGCATTATTTGGAAAATGCATATTAGCAATGTCAAATGAATTATGAAGATGCATTGAGATTTCTCATTGCGCTATTTTGTCTCTTCAACACTAAGCTGATTATCAACTGCACCTTGGTCAGGGCTCTGGTAAGGCTGGTGACCCAACCTTAAACTAGCTAACCTAGCTTTAACCCAGCTAACTTTGGTACTGTACATGCACAGACTGTAGAGTTCTTAAAGCAGTTCAAGCAGTTTTTGGGCCTGTCTGATGATTGTTTCTTCAAAGACAGCCTGGAGTGTGGGATGCTGCCAGACTCGCATGATTTTCATGGCTCTCTGTGTTAGCCGGGTAATCTGGGCTTCAGCTGTCCACTGAGGTTGCCAAACCAGGCTGAGATGCCATACCACAGGATGCATTCAGCTACAGCACGGTAGAAGAGAAGCAACACTTTCTGGTTGACACCAAACACCCTCAGCCTACGAAGGAAGTGTAGCTGCTGTTGGACCCTATTGCAGACATTTTCTACCTCAACACTCCATGTCAGTTTGTTGTCAACATGTATGCCCAGGTATCAGTAAGAGTCAACCTGGGCTATGTTCTGGTCATGGATAACCACTGGTGAGTGGTCTCCAATGGATTTGGGATCGAACACCATCTCCTCTGTTTTCTTAATGTTGAGGGTGAGGAAATGTTTGTCGCACCACTGGACAAAGTTCTGAATCTGATGTTTCTATACAACTGTATCTGATGTGTCGGACATGAGGCCCAGGATAGCTGTATCGTCATAAAACTGTAGTTGTTAGCAGTGCTGCATGTGCATTCATTGGTGTACAGGGTGAACAGGACTGGGGAACTAACGCACCCCTGGGTGCTACTGGTGTTGATGGTCAAGGGTTCAGACAGGGTCCTGTTCACCCTGACCTGCTGGGTGCGGTAATCAGAAATGAGTGGTACCACTTAATAGTGAAGGGGTTGACATTAATCTGCTGCAGTGTTTTCAGGAGAACATGAGGCTGCAGGGTGTTAAAGGCTGAGCTTCAGTCTCCAAACAACAGTCTAGCATTGGCCCTAGGATTCTTCAGGTGTTTAGTCACTAAGTGCACTATACTGTTGGTTGGATCATCAGTGCCTCTCTGGTGCTTGTATGCAAGGTTAGGGTTCTACAGTAGCTGTGGGCCTACATCCAGCTGTAGTTTGCTCACCATGAGCTTCTCCATACACTTCTTCACAACAGAGGTTAGAGCAATAGGTCTAACATCATTATTCTCCTGTGGACAGGGTTTCTTAGGGACAGGTGTGATGATTGCCTTTTTCTATTGTGTTTGTACAGTGTGAGAATCTAGGGACCTCTGGAAAATGGGGCACCAGGCTGGTGTTCATCAGCACATGTTCTTAATACAAAAGCAGAGATACCATCTGGACCTGTGGCTTTGTTGACATTGATTTTGCTTAAGGACCTTGTTGACGGATTTAGGGTGAACCTCTAGCCTGTCAACATCATCAATAGCAACACCATATCACATTCAGCAATTTCAGCAAAACGTGTGTTGAAGTATACAGCTTATACAGTAGACATAGAAAGTCAGAATTATAACACTGAAGTTGGCAATAACAAACAACCAGCATCTCCCAGTTAAACAAAATGTCCACAACCTGGATATACTGTATATTGTTATCAGTCAAAGCCAACTGTAATTTTCAAAATGTTCAGCATTAAGCAACCAAAGTTCCTTATTTTCAATACATCATTAACTTCTGAGGTTCAAGTAGCTTGTTAGAGCCGCGAGGTTGCGATTGACTTTCTCTTCACCCACGCTAATCCTCTCTTGCTACCAATGAAAGTACCAATCGGTCTCTGACAATCGCAGATCCTCTTTTATCACCTCACAACGACTTGCTTCACATCCCTTGAATCGGTGTGTGAAGCTTGACTGAATATTTATAGAGCGGGGCATCTGCTGTTTACAAGCGCTGTTAATGAAGTGTAAAGAGCCGTGACCTCTGCTACGACGGCATGCTGATGGCTTTGGTATTTACTGTATTCCATCCGTCCGCGGGAGATTACTCCCTTTATCTCAAATGATCTTTGTTTAACAGTGTTGGGTGACATTGAACACGGACACAATAACTCATTGCTTGTTGCTTCCGTCACCTGGACTGCCTATTTTCACCTACGGAATTCCTAGCTCCCTAGCTCGCTAGCTGTAGCTTGGGCTCTTGTTGCCTCCAGACGGGACTATACCACAGTTGTGTTTATACCATTCTCCCCAACAAACTCCAACTGGTCCACTCCAAGCTCTTACTCACACCCACTCGCATTTACTCAACACCCTTATCCTCCATGGCCTTCATTGGCTCACTACATCCCACCGCATTAAGCTCCTCTCAGAACTCCTCCAGATCCCTGATCCCATAACCTAATCACCAGCCCCCACGGCTGCCTCTACTGCATTGGGGGGTGGGCTTCCTCAGGGTGGGCCTTTAGCGACGTTTCACTCCTTCTATGGAACTCTGTCCCACTACACCTCCATCAATTGGACGTTTTCTCCTTCAAATGAAAAAACTCAAAACCCTCCTGTTGAATGTCACCCATTCTGACCAGAATTCTGTTTTTAATCTTGACCCTGTGCAATTCCCGCTCTGCTCTTCTGGTTTGTTCATCCATCTCTGTCTTTGTCCATTTCTGTAATTTTTGCTTTCTTAAATTAGTTATACGTTAATGAAATGACAAGAGACCTGGCGTGTGAGAAGGTGCATACGTATATAAAAGCAATACTAGTTAGGATCTGTAGCACTGCCTTGAACTGTGTTTGTCTTGCTTACACAGGCATTCAGGGTCTGTGAAGTAAACGCTGCCATCTAGTGAAACAAAGCTCACACTGGCAGAAGGCATGGGGCTGTTTGGACAATTTCATCTCTGTAAGGTCATACAGGAAAAAAATATGTACTCTTTTGAATACCCTGTGTAATAAGCTGAGACGCTAAACCCCATTCTATTCTGGCTCCCTCCCCAGTGTCTGGTTTGTCCATTCTAGGCTCCTCCTGGCCTCCACGGAAGAGGACCCACTCCCCATGATGATATAAACGGCTCAATCGAAGGTAATGAAAACACGATTCTTATTTTCATGGGATTATACACTAATTAATACATACTTATGAATATTATATTATATTTCTGCCAAGTCCGTTCGGCTAGATACCACTAAATTCTACACACTGCACCTTTAAATACGAGGATGAGAAACTGGATAGTCCGTTAAGGATTATTTATCAGATCTGCACACAGTGTCGTGTGGTGCGACAAGGGGCTTGCCTGAACCCAACACGTACATCGGTTTCTCCCGTAAGTCTCCCCTAGTTCTGATTTCAAACACTGTACGTACTAGACAGACTGGGAAAACACAGTCTGATCCCACGGCTAGAGCCTCCTGGCTTCAAGACAAGGCCTTCAGCATTTTAGTAACTCACGTAACTAAATTATTTATCCAATTCTGTCCCTCTCCATCGTGAAACACTACCAATTTAGAATCTGTAATCTTTGCCTGTGTAAGTGTGTGTGTGTAGCATTGAACTCATTTTATTTTTGTAAGCCCTGTGCACTGCCATGGCATCCTGACTGATGGGGTGTGCTTTAAGAAATATCTGACATAGTTGGTCCCAAAGCATAAAAGTGCAATTTTCAACCTCTGTTCACTTTTTTATGCACTTTCTCTGGGAATGGAACGAAAGATCCGCAATGGAAATAAATATGAAATGATATCACCACGAGTTTTGTCGATGTGCTTTTCATCCTGATATTGATGAAATCGTGAAATCCTAATAGACTTTCTTAGTCCACCAAACAATCCATTAGAGCTTCAAGTAATAAAAGCAGAAGAGAGAATCGGTAAAGGACTGATCAGTGATTCAGCATGTCCTGTATGTTCACACTTACAATAGAAATAGTCAATACCACGGTTTGTCTTTCTTCCAGTGGTCATGTATCTTGAGAATGCACAATTTTGCAATCGAGGGATGAATATTTTGAATCTCACGACAGTGATGAGCAGTCATTGGGACGTTATTGGCATTTGGGGTGCATGGCAATTTTCCCCCTCTGAAGTGGGGTGGAAACCTTGACACGCCAGATGGTTTGTTACACAGAACCTTGTTGAACCTCGTTACACAGGATTCTCACGTGATCGTGATCTTGCGAGGATCCAGCTGCCTCGCAAGGTGTGTGTGTGTGTGTGTGTGAGTGAGTGAGGGTGTGTGTGTGTGTGTGTGTGTGTCTATCTCTCTCTCTATCTCACACACACACACACACACACACACACACACACACACACACACACACACACACACACACACACACACACACATAAGCACAAAATGTGTTTCCGTCCTTAATTGCACAATCGTGGGGTGGGTCTATGCCTGAGTGACAGCTCTGTAGATGGTATCACCATCTACCATGTCATGTTTCACACTTGGCTCGGACCGTCTCTAAGTGATGCGTGTTCCGAGCGTTGGTGGG
>OMKR01010293.1:3205-15115 GCA_900302355.1 Cyttopsis rosea
AAAAAATTACATTTTCTTAAAGGGTTCACTCCCTGGGGTCGTACTGTATCCGTTGGATGTGATAAGTATTGTGTAAAAAGCAAAATCTCATCGACTTCTGAATAAAGTCCTGAAAGACTATAAAACAGCTTTCGGCATTAATCACCTTGTAATTCACCGTCTTGTAAACACCTTCAGTCGCTTTGAACCACCTGATATTGCAGCAAAGTCTTGTCAAACACCACCAGAGCGTCCCACAGTGCCGTCAGCTACAGCTCTCCCATCTGCCGCTTTGCCCCAAGAATGTTTTTGCTTTGGACTGCACCCTGGGGAGTCATCCAGCCGAGGCACGCAGATCCTGCTGCGAGTGATTGGAAGGAAAAATCTTGCAACAAGGGTTCACTTGTGTCCCAGCGCTAAGCATCTTAAGACTCTGCAGCCAGATCCTGTGAGAGTCCTCGTTTTTAATTGTGGGAGAGTGGATGGGGGGAGTCCAGTTTTAGCTTTTCTGACTTTGGGGTTTGGAGGCCAAATTTGGAGTTGACTTATAGCACCCAGAAGACTTTGTTAATCCTCTCCTTTGAGGGTTGGCTGAGCCGTCGCTTTTTACAAGTGTGCAGCTTTAAACTTCTCTGTCGGTGTTTTTGTGCAATCTGCTGAACATGCAGAGGGAAGCTGACCGTCTCTGGTTGCCATCACACTTCTCTCCTCTTACTCTGAATAATCAAGCTATTCACACAGAAAGTTACCGTTTACTGTCAAGCCGTTAAACTAATGGACACTGAACGGTCAGGAGCACACTATACTCTTTTAACTCAATTAAAAAAGGAAAGTGTCACTTTGCTGTCATTTTGAATTTAAGACATTGCCATTTCCTTTCCTATTAGCAGTGAAAGAATTCAACCATTTCCTCATAAATGTTTGAATTTGAGGAATTCGCGAGTTTTGTTATGGAGTATGATGCTTGAGTATGCATTTTAAATATTTTTTCCTAGGTTGGTTTTAACGGTCTTCTCAGTAAATATGAAAATATTTGCCTCGCTCCGTGTCTGGCCAAAGCGTTTTTTCTTGTCTGGAACAAAAAGTCCTTTCTCTCCACCTCCACTTTGTTCTGGATACTGTTGCTGTGGCAACCTCTTCCTCGCCGGGAAATGCTTTGTATTCCCAGTAGACACTATTACAAATGTGCTGTCCCACAATCTTGTGTGTGCGTGTGTGTGTCTGAAGAAGACCACAAACGACCGTGTGTGTGTAAACATCTGTACATACGCCGTATATATTTTCATCCTGTTCTGAGGATGCTCGGTCACATTTGTGTGTGCGAGAGAGTTTTTCTTGTCTGTGAAAAGAGTTCGTTTTTGGAAGCGTTGTGTAGGATTCCTGCATGTCTCTTGCTTGCTCAGCCAAGCGGAGAATTTATCACTCTCAGTGGCGAACAGAATATTGGATTCCTCATCCAGTCCTGTGCTTACAGGTACCTGCGGAGAGATTTAACAAATTTTGGAATAGAAGAAATTGTAAAAAGTGCATTGGGGAACGTATCGTCCACTGTTGGCATACTACAATATTTCACTGGATGTACTATGTCATGCGGGTACATTTTGCACACTGTTTGATGCATTCTATGCCTTTGGACATATAAAAACGCTCACATACTATCTTCCTGTACTAAATAGTATGCTTGTATGCTTTTCAGACATAGTGTGTGCGCTACATATACAGGATTCTTCTCCTTATCTCGTCAGTGCCTCTTATGAGAGACCCCAAGATGGACGTTTCTCCATCATGTTACTTTAGATGCAAATTACACATCCACCTCTTCCCTTCATCTGTTGGAGGAGAAGCTGAAATTATTGAAACTGCTTTACCCACTCGAGTTATTCTTTCTTAATATTAATGGTGATTTTTCTGCTTATGTGTGCACTCTGCCTCTCTCTCTCTCCCTTTCTCACACCCTTACAAAGCAGCTTTGCTTAGTGCTGCATTGAATGAAGTTATATATTTTGTATGATTACTCTCTAACTCTATATATCAAAAGATATTTACTTATTTACGCAAAATTCCATGTAGGGATCCAACTGAGGTAGAACCGCTATAGTTTTCAAATTATGAAAAATCCAACTTTTCAGACCTCACATTGCGTTATATATAGAATATATACATAGAATATATCTTCTTATCCACATTCATTTAGACTACAAAGTTATGTATCACAATAAGAATTTGTTTTCATTTCATATCTATGTAATACCGCTGAAATGCTTAGAAAACCCAAAACACAGCATCCACTGACCACCCCACTCCCAGCTCCCGTCCTGTAGTTCCCGTGCTAAACTGCCTCTCATGTTCCTCTGTGTGTTCCTGCAGGCGAGTGCGTCCTTCAGAGGGCCGTTTTGGTGCGGAAGAAGCTGAGTGCCAGGGAGGGCGGGGGCTGGCTGGCCGGCACCCTGTTCTGCACGCACTTCAGAGTGGCCTTTGTACCGCAGGAAAGCCCCAAACCTGACGTGAGTGTCTGTGAATCCACATTCATGCTGCTTTCTTATAGCTAAATACTTATATGGTACATTTGTCCATTCAACATTTTTATTATTGTCTTTTGCCTTTTTATTTTAAATTATTATTATTATTATTATTATTATTATTATTATTATTATATTTTTATGTTTATTTTTATTTTTATGTTTATTTTTTATATATACAGTATGTTATTTTTATATGTTAATTTGTATCTCTTTCTTGCACTGTTTGGCTGCTGTAAAACCTGAAACCCCCCCGTACCGGGGACTAATACAGACAGACAGCAACCAAGCTATACAAATATTAAAATCAAAGCCAAATATGTACATACAGTATACAAAAGATAAAGTATAGTAATTCTGTCAGGCAATTGAAAGTTACAGTAATAGGTTTGAGTGAAAGTAGTAAACAAAGCCCGTGTTACAGGAGAACTGCGACCCGGTGCTATTAGGGGATCACGACGTGGCTCTGGCCTCCATTGAAAAGGTTGTGGCTGGTAAGTAACACCTCAGACCCGTTTTCGTTCTCCCGTTCTCATCCTGAAATCACACCTCAAGAAACTCGAGATCCCAGTTAAAGGAATCCATTCAATCTGTGAACACTGTGACTGTATTTTGGCACAGGGTGCTTTTATGTTCTATTTCGCTGGCAAGGAAATGTCAGATACAGGCGAACCTTTGTGACATATTTGTTAATTAAGGCCTTACACTCCATGTGCACTGCAGTAGTAGTACGGTAGTTGTATTGGACAAGAGTAGTTGATATTCACAGTTACTGTGGATAAACTGGTAGAGTTTTCAGCTCCATTCTACTAAAGGAGCCCCCTCGACTTTGTGGTGGTGCGTTAATTTGTATTGAGATTTCAGTGATAATATTATGGTTACAGATCCAAATGTTACTGTTGTAAATGTAAATGTTACAAATTACTTTTGTCCTCACTTACTTTTTAATACCAGATAAAAGTTGAACTGTACAAATAAAGTAAACCCTGAAGTAGGGACTAAGCTACTGTAAATTAGATATGTTGGTGTTATGGTAGGATTAATAACAGCTCTGAAACCCTTGGATAAAACATATTTTTTTAGCAGCAAGATATTGAAAATGAGCTTCAGTGAGTTATTGGCCCTCCCTGCAAAAAGCCGTGAAAATCCCAATTACGGCCTCGTCGTATCTAAACCAGTGACTCTCAACTGGTGGGTCCCGACCCCAAAACTCGTTCACAGATCGATTTTGAGTGGACCTAGGGATTTTACGTCCACTTCTTTAAAAATCTATAAATCTATATATTTTTTGTGTTCTATCTATACATATATTTAAGTGTTCATTTCCGATGGTGTGCTTTTATTTTGAAACAACTTGATGTCTTTCGTCGTCCCAGTGGGCCCGTCCAGGACCAAGCTGGTGACCCCCAACTCCTCCCTGAAGTTCACCCCCGAGGAGCTGGTGCTGTACTGCAGGGACCTGAGGGTCATCTGCTTCCTGTTCGACCGCCTCACCCCCGACACGCAGGCCGTCGAGGTGCGTGTCCGTACATCCAGTTTAGGATCTTACTGCTGATTTGTAATGCGTGGCCAGCATTACTCCCCACCCTCCAGTGGAAACCTTATCCACGGTGGAGTTGTAATTGAGATGCGGTGTGTGATCGTTGGTTTGAGCAGGAGTCTGGACTCAAGACGTGAAGGTTGTTTGTGCTTTCGCTATGATTGTTTGATTGACATTGCTAGAAAAATGTGAAATCTACAATAAATCTAAAAATGAACAATGAACAATAAATGTACCAAAATGGCATTAAATATGTAACAATGAATATGTGCAGAAAACATTAAAAATAACCCCAAAACACTATTGCCAAACTATTTGGCAAAGATTGAAAAAAAATCCATGCACAATGAACCTAAAGAATAAACAATGACATTAACCTAACAATAAACATAAATAAAAAGAACTTTAAAATACATACAGTAAAAATGTGGTAATGTACAATAAATTTAAGCCTAAAAACCTTGTTTTTTGTTATTTTTATAGCTTTATATTAGCTATTATCTATTTACTTATCACTTCTTAAAATACCTTTTATAGCTGTAGTTAGAGTTTTGGTGTTATTGCATTTGTTTATATACTTGTGTACACCTTTTTATAACAAAATCAGTCATAGGGTTAGGGCAATGTACGATCTGTATATAAAAATGGTAGATATTATTTATTATTAATTATTGAGTTGTGTGTGTTTGGTTATTGACTGTGATCCAGAGCTCCGGTTCGGTTGCTATCTCGCATCAGTCCTTTTGTTTATCCCGAAGCCGTTTGACCTGAGGAGGTTCTCTGCACCGCGGGCTGTTTGATGCGAGGCTTCGGGTCTGAAAGCCGATGACCTTTGTCATGTTGATGGGCTCACCGCACTCTCCCTCCTCAGATAACCTATACCATCGCCAAGACGTACCAGCCACTTAAACCAGGAAGCGTCCTTTCTCTCCAGAACGCTGCCCTTGGGAGTGTGGGTAAGTAGCTAGCTAATTTATGCACTGGCATTCTCACACACACACACACACACACACACACACACACACACACACACACACACACACACACACATACACACATGATGTCCATCAATACCAGTTGGCCATGAATATTCACTGTTATCGTTTATCGTCTTTCTGTGGTGTCATATTGTAGCAGAATGAAGAAGTTGGCATATATCATGATAAAAAAATGCTGTAGTATGAATTAATGATGGGGGATATGATCGTAAATATGAGGTTGTAATATGAGGGTTTTAATAGGTTATAAATATGAGGTTGTAAATATGAGGTTGAAAATAGAAGGTTCTAATATGATTTTTTTATAGGTTGAAAATTTGAGATTGTAAATATGAAGTTGTAATATGGGGTTTTAACAGGTTGTAAATATGAGGTTGTAATAGGTTGTAAATACTATATGAGGTGGAATATGAGGTTTTGATGAATGTCAGGTATATTCTTTAACAAGCAGGTTTGATTGCAGACATTCATGTCATATATTGTTATTGTGTAAATATATACTACATACATACTATATACTGTATGTTATGGCTTAGAATAAAAAATAAAGAAAATTGTATTTTGAGCAGCACCTTTGGACAGGCAGGCAGCAGTAGAGTCGGGTGGATCCAGATGGTTGTTAATGTGGTTGATGGGTGTTGAAGCAACACAAAAGCTTGCGTAAGGTATTTCCAAACGATGTGGGCTATTGTGCAGGCTTAACAAAGGTATTCTAAGAAACACGGTTAAACAGGCTATTGACGGGTGGCGTCTTCCATCCATCTACAATCGGCACCTATCGCAAACTGAGGTGCCATCTTTAAAGTCTGTTTGATTCAAAATAGTTAAAAAAAAGAAAGGTCCTTCAAATGATATGGGCTATAATTACCCAATTACACATACAGTATCAAAAATTCTGTCCAAAAAATAATGTTAAAAAATGTACAATATTGACTTTAAAATCCTCCTAAACTATATATACTTCTCTTTACCTGTATATGCATTGTGAGGAGTATACTATGAGTATTTTGTTGATAAATTCTTAATTCCTAATCTTCCCGGTGTATTCCACCTTGTCCATCACTCTTTCTCTTATAGGTTCTCTCTCTCTCTCTTGCTCTCTGTCTCCCCATGGGTTTTCTACACTTTTAATCTGTATATCAGATTCTAAAAAGCTACAGAGCCCACACAAAGTGCTAAAATATAGTTCCCATGAGTCAGAACCGTGGTGTGTTATTTTCTGAATAACCCACCATGGCACGGTTTGAATTTAGAACAATACACAATGCCAGGCTACTCTAAAGTTTACGCTAAAAATACTTCTTTAGCATAGAAAGGCACTATTTCTCACTCCCTAAAGCCTCCATCCACTCGATCCGGCCTCAGACAGGATGTGGCTAAATCTGTGATGATTATTTTTTAACGTGGCCACTTTCCATCACTCGCTCTCTCTTTTCTCTTTTCTCTTTTCTCTCGCTCCCAGTCCCATTCATTCTTCCTTATCACAGCCACATGATCTCAAAGCGTTGAGGCCGGTGGAGGATATTAAACAGGAAATATTTTGGGTTTCTCCTGTGGTCCACAGTGAGACGTGAAGCTCAAATCCTCTTTGGCTCGGCCAAATTAGTAACATTCTCTGCCATGACGACAACATGAAAATGTTCTGCTTGGCCGAAACTGCGGCCAGATGTGGGGAAAATACTCGTATGTGTTTAAGTGATTTCATAAATTGACTGGATTCACATTCTCTTTTCAAAATCTTGTTGGGAAATTTCTTTTCTATTGATTTTTCATAGTTGGTACCTTTTTTTTTAAACTCCATTCTGTAGTTTAATTCTTCAAACACAGCATAAAAAACACAATAAAATGGACCCCACCGAACATTAGCATGTTCTTATCTGATCCTATAGGGGAAACTGATCCGGGCTGTTCAATACATTATGCTATGTCAAGGTTACACTACAGCGCCTGGGCTGTGGGTGGCTTTCCACCACCAGATAAATAATGTAAAGCTGTTCTCCCAAACATGTCGCCCGCTGACCCCAAGCTCAATTCTGGCCCCAAGGGGTCAAGTGTGGCGTGTGTTGTCGATCGCGCGCACTGTTCTGCAGTGGGTGTCGAAAAAAAACATCTTTACAGATCCAAGCGCTGGAGGCGGCGTGCAGTAACTCATGATCTGCTTCATCCCACACTTCCCAGCGTGCTAAAGTTACTCCTTGCCACATCAGGATGCTGACTTTACCGCCGATTTTATTCCTTCTTATGGTCTCTGTGATGTTGTTCCATGCAGCGTGAAAAATGTCCTATTGGTCTTGTGCGATTTCAGGGACGGCATGAACTCTAAAACCAAAGATAAATCCGCAAAATCGTCCTCAAGACATCTCTTATCGCACAACTCTGATCTCTTATGAACTTCACCAAGGTTAAATTCTGTGAAAAATCATATGAATATTGTGCTGTCTCTGTGATGCCTTGTTTATTAGTCTCCCACAGCTGCAATAACTAGCAGCATAAAGCTGCCCTGTAATGACGCAAACCAACACACCATTGGCCATCATGTTCTCTGGCCCTCACAGTTGCAACCAGGGTTCTGCCATGCTCATAAGTCGTAATACCCCGCAACATAGTGGCTTACAGTCGTGGCTGAAAATATTGGCACCCTTGCACATAAAAAAAAACAAAATAACTCAATTGTCTCTAAAATAAGTTGAAATTGACAAAAGTATTTGGTCTCCACAATTCTTTATTTCACTGTTAATAGTACAGAAACTTTATTTTTGGTTTTTTATTCAGAACTTTGTCAATGCCATTTCTGTTTATTTTATGATTTAAAAGGATATCTTTTAAATCATAAAATAAACAGAAACAGCATTGACAAAACTATTTACACCCTGGATTTAATATTTGGTAGCACAACCTTTGGAGAAAATAATTGCGCTTTCTATAGACTTCAATGAGATTCCTACACCTCCCTATTGGCAGTTTGGCCCACTTCTCAGACAATTTCTTTGCTTTTTTTTCATTGTGGTACACACAGTGACACAAAACAGCAGAATGAGTACTGTACTTCACTGTACTCCATTTAAAATGGTTGAATGAGTGATCATTAGATTGCAGGCACCTGTGACTCACCACATTCTCAAATCCAGCTCCTCTTGAAAGTATAATCATATCAGTAATGGCATTATGTGTCTTCGCTTCTGCCTCAGAGATGAAGCAGTTTCTAAGCAACCGTCGCCGTGACGCCCACATGAACTGGTTTGAGTCGGCGGAGGACTGGGAGCAGGAGCTAGAGAGGTGCGGCGCCAGCGGCTGGAGGGTCAGCGCGGTCAACGATCGCTTCGAGATGTCCACCAGGTACACGCTGCCGCCGACCCACACCTTTACAAGACACTAACACTTTCAGAAATTAAAACCAAATCTTTTATTGTTGCTGTGTTGTTCCTCTCGTGACAGTTTGCCCACATTCAACGTGGTTCCACAGAAGGTTCTGGACACGGAGCTCAAGAGGACCTTCGCCCACTTTAATGAAGGACGCATCCCTGTGAGTAGAGGACACAGTAGAGTACAGTAGAATATGGTCTACTGTGTTCTAGTAGAGCCCTAGTAGACAGTTTGTTGACAACATTTTAAATACAGGTTTCTGGTACACAATGTTATTGATTGTTCATTCGGATCTACCATTTGATGCATGACTATGGTTTCGGACATACTAAGAACGTTCACATACTCATTTGGCATACTAAATAGTATGCTCGTGTGACATTTCTAGGGATCCAGATCAAGGGGGTTTCTGGGTAATTGTAGCTCACAAACGCTCAAAGAGGAGCCGACGTACACGGCAACCAAAATAACACCAAAAGCACACAGACACAAAGATTAAAATTTACTTTAGGATTTGAAGGTTTTAAGATGTAGAAATTTATTTTCCGGGGTTCAAAACTTGGGTCCCGTTTCTGTGTTTTCTTCTTCCTTTCCTTTACATCCTGCTATAGTGACTGTTGCTGCAGTGTACAGAACATTTTGTCAAACTTTCAACTTTGTCCCGTTTACTGTGAAAGCATCGGCATGTGACTCTCATCTCCTGAGAATGTTACGAACCACAGACTGTCACCCATTCTTACAGAGGAACCATGGTGATTTGCTGCAGATTGAAAAGCCTTTTTTTTGTCTTTCAGCGCTGGTGTTGGCGTCACCCCCGAGGCAGCGACCTGCTGCGAATGTCGAGCTTCCAGAACAACATCTACCACGAGAAAGATGACGTCAGGTGTGTTAGCGCTATGAGGGGTTTTTGGGGTTTTGTGGTTTAATGTGCGTGTGTTTTTGTATTTGAGAGTGGGTTCAGTGTGTCTGAACCACCGGACCACATGACTTCACACCAACCGATCTCACAGAATCAACAATTTGGGTTAAAAGTTCAAATCGATCATGGATTAAAAGGGATCATTATAAAATAAGATCATATAAAACTTTATTAATCCCTGGGACGAAATTCAAGTGTTATAGCAGCAAAAACAGTATGTCAAGAGATGAGATTAGATGTACGAGTACGAGATGAAAAATAGGATGAAATATAAATAACGTATACTGTATGTACACATGAGTACATATGTAAATTCAATAATCATTTATCTCTCCTGTGAATGTGTGTTAAAAAAGAAAATTATGAATAATGTGAATTTTATTCGCAATTTCACAAATTCAATGAAATTAATGAAGTGAAAATTAACAATTTTATGTGCAACTTGAATAAAAAAATGGTTAAAGAACATATTTAATTGTTTGAAGCAAAATAAAATAATGACATTGTGCCATCTAAACAATTTATAAAATGTGTTTAGAACGGTTAGTTAAACGCTGACATTGTTTGCTTAAAATGTAGGAAAAAACATAGACTTTCTATACTTTATTTATATGATAAAAACCTAAACCATCTCTTTAAAAACGTTTTTGACTATCCCATGCTTCTCTGTCCTTTAATTAATTTTTATTTAATTCATTTTTTATTTAGTATACTTTATTAATCCCTCTGGGGGAAACTAGACCTCTGCACTTGACCCATCCTAGTATCTAACGTATGGGAGCAGTGGGCAGATATTGACCGATGCCTTGCTCAGGGGCCACCATGACATTGCCCTTTACGGCATTTACTGCCCATCCCATAGGAACCTGGAGCTGATCCTGTTTGGGAGCCAGTCGTCCTTGTGTGTGGTGGTGGATTTAACGGAGGAGATGCCCTCGCCGACCGATATCCAGCTGGCCCACAGCCGCCTGCGCGCACTCTGTCTGGGAGGTAGGGGTGGGACAAGCACACACACACACACATACTATACATACAGGTATACAGGTATACACAACATACATTTATAGAATATACAGATGCACACAAATCACACTGATCTAATTAGGAATCTACACACATTCAGGTATAGGTGGTTTATAGAAAAACCTTTAAAAACAAGATTAGTTGGGATTGATTAGGCTTAAAACCTCTGTACAAAGTTTTGAATCATTATAGTAAATCAGAAGATGCATATAAAATAAATTCTAAAATGATTGAATGAATAAATAAATAAATAAATAAATAAATAATGCTTAAAAACAGCATTGAATCCTTTCAGATTGAGAGTGTCCTATTAATGCTTGTTTATGGCTATTCAGATCTTTTGTCCTTTTAAACCACACACACATACACACACACACTTAAAAAAAACTGATCTGTGGATGAAGGTTTTTTGGCAAGCAGTTAATAAAACAGTAGTGAGCTGTTAAAAAAACACCAGGCAGGTTTAGAGTGAAAGCAGCATGGCATCGTGCCATTCCTCAGGTCTGAAACCACTAGGCTCTTTCGCTTTGTGGTTGGATTTGGGTTTAACTTGCATAGAGTCTGCGTTTTGGAGGGTCTCCTGCCCTGAGGGAGGAGTGGGCTTTAAAATGTTAAAATGCAAAGCGGCATTAATCTGCTCCCATGTGGTCCATATTACCGAGTTAAAGTACAACCAGATGACAGGACCCCACACCGACCAGGTCGCGCCAAAAGGTGAATTGGATCATACTTTTGTGAGCTGTGTATTATTCAGCAACAAAAGATAATCATGAAATAAAAAGGTGATTATTGCCAATATAATTTGTAAGATGAAATTATTTTGGTCACTATTTTAGTCACTATTTGTTTCACAAAATGTGTTTAAAAGGAGAGGAAATTATGAATGAAAACTCAATTGGGTTAATGATAAGAATATGTTCTAGTAGTGCATTGTTTGATTCTTTTTCATATTTTTGAAGGAGAAAATTGGCTATTTTTCTTTCTTTTTTTTTTCGGTACAGAAATAAAACATTTTTAGTTCATTGGTAGACTGTCCATCAGTTTTTAAGGACAGGTTTCCACCCAAATCGAAGTAATTATATATATTTTTAGATGCTAAATATTCAATTTGATGGGACAAAACATTTAGCTTTTTCAGTGTTCAGGTTCCATGTCCAATGCAGATTTATTCATTTAGTTTGTGGAAATAAATGTAATAAAAATTCCCGTTTGTACTGTGTGTGAAACGGGCGTTTGCTGTGTTTTGATTACTGCTTCTCTGAAGGGTTTCGTTCTTCAGTTTTTAATTACACTGTACTTAAGAGAAGATAATTATAATTCCGCAGACGCTTGTTGGGCCTTTCCTCCCGTACAGTGACAGGTCAAAACAAGCTGAGAGATGGTGTCTGTCGGTGTCTGTTATTGTTGTGTCGGCCCACGCAGCACATTCCAACAGCTGGGTAACAACACGGCTGTCTGGGGATGTAGAAAACACAATCTGTTCTATCTCTCTCTTTTGTTTCTCCCTCTCTCTCTCTCTCTCTCTCAGCCAGATCTCCTAATTCCCCTGCAGCTCCCTCATTTCTCTGA
>OMKR01010403.1:15518-25706 GCA_900302355.1 Cyttopsis rosea
ACCCTCACCTTCCTCCACGAGCTCCGGAGCATTGGGAGAGCTGCGGAATGCTCGTAGGCAGAGCTCTTGTCACTCTCGCTCCGGGGTTTGTTTGTTTTTTTCCGTCCTTTCTGTACGTCTGACTTTTCTGCTCGTCTGACTTTTCTGCTCGCTTCGATGTTGTTGGAATACACCAAGCGTTGGAAAATGAAGATTTTTGGGCGCTGGGACCACACTCTGGTGGGTTGATCTGCAATGTTTGCTGTTGCTATTTTGCTATTTGTTTTGGGATGTTCTGCCATGGCTATAAATATTACCCCATAGAGATACTTTTTAAAGGATTTAGGAAAGGTTGAAAGCGCAATTTATTTTGCTCTCTCTCTTTCCCAAGAAAGTATCTTTCTGTATTTGTTATTTCATGTAAAACCTTTGTGTTCCTCGGTTGGAGAACTTCTATATGTTACATTTCTATGCATGTCAAAAAGGAAAGGGGGTTGGAGAAGTAGGTTTCGTCATTATTCAGACATTTAGTGGTAGTTTACAGAGTGCATAAATGGCCTCCAGGTGCCATTTTCAGATATTAGATGTTTCAGATAAAGCTTTAGATTAAAACCTTTCTTTCATTGAAGCATGCACTTTGAATTGACTATGGTCAGAAATTGTGGCTGCTCTATGAATGGAACCGTTGTTGTACTGTATGGTCCTATAACTCTTGTTCTGACACCAAATGCTCCGGTTTATTTAACATTAAACCTCAAACGCCAGTAACTGCTCGTGTTTCTGCCTTAAAAACCCTCCAAGCGAAGCTGCGGTTCCTCTCGCAGCTCTGGGCTCTGAGCCTTTTTAATACAGTAGCCTCGTCTTTCCTTTTCTCCTGGTTATAATTCTCAGGTGGTTTTGACCCGAATCGCGTTGATTTATGTAATCGTTTGCGTCACTATCTGCTACAAGTTATGAAATGCCAGAGTGTATCACACGGAGAAATTAGATACAACTCACATGCATACATGAGCTAGCACGTGCGCTTTCCTCATGAACGCACAATTTCTGACGTTGTAGATCATGGGTAGTATGTACAGTGCGATGCACATCCCAGCGCTACTAGCAGCTTATGGTCGGCGAACGTGAAGGATCATCAACATCTAATCCTACCTACAGCACAGAAAAGGGAAAATGCATGGACTTTAATCTCTTTTTAGGCTTTTTATTCCTGTGCCCCTTCTTTTTCTTCAGGACTTTTCCTATGATGACTCCAAGGCAGAGTTCAACGTGGACGCTCCCAACGGTGTGGTGATGGAGGGCTACCTGTTCAAGAGGGCCAGCAACGCCTTCAAGACGTGGAACAGGTAACAGAGCCGCCGGAAGCAAATCCGCAAAATGACATTTCAATGCGTTGGAGAGCATTGAAATGGGAGTTAGGGGGGCTGTCGGAGGAACGTGTGATGGGACCCATCAATCTTTGTCTGTGACAGGGTTGAGTGGTTGTGATGTGAAGCTATTATGAAGCCTCTGATGGTCGGAATATTTGATTGCCAGATAGGGAGAGAGAGAGAGTATTTCAATCAATCATTCACTTACTGTCCCTGAAGCACTGGTGCCTGTAGGACATTACAACCTGTGTGCGCTGACCCTTCTCTTGGAAGGAGATAAATCTAGCATGTATGTTTAATCTCTGTCCCTCTCTCTCCAGGCGATGGTTCTCCATACAAAACAGTCAGCTGGTCTACCAGAAGAAGCTAAAGGTAAGTCCACATATCCCGTAGCTATCAGTGGTCCCAGAAGGGACACAGATTGGAGGAGGTTAAGTGCAGCGGTAATGGAGGGATGGGGGGGGGTAGATAGAGAACGCTGCCGCTCTTAAGATCATGGTGATCTGCTTCACGGAGATCCATCATCACACACTCTGCTCTCTGCTCACTCACCGTGAAGCCAAGCGAAAACGGCAAAGGGCCCGAGTTTTGTTTCCTCCCTCACGCTGATGTTTGTTTTTCTCCTCCTCGGTGATCTTATTTGGGACAAATTATGGGGATATACTGTATGTTAGCTATGGTTATGGTTAGCTATGCTAATTGCTAGCCAAGGTCAGATCTACTCCTTCCCTTGGTGAGTAACTGAGACTGTTTTACTGCAGGATTCTCTGACTGTGGTTGTGGAGGACCTCAGGCTTTGTTCGGTGAAGCCCTGTGAGGACATCGAGAGAAGGTTCTGTTTCGAGGTCGTCTCTCCTACTAAGTAAGCCACTTGATACATATTTATATTCTACAGTATAGTTAACAATAGTAAACAATGCAACTACTATTTAAGTAGGACTGGGTACTGGACAGGAATTCGTGATTCAATTTCGATACAAAGGTCACGATTCGATCCAATGTTGATTCTACGCTATATCGGTGAGACGGGTCATGATGCGATTATATATCTATATATTGACATTTTATACATAGTGCAAAATGGATTAATGAAATATTTCAATTAATTTGTGTCTATAATGGTAATTTAATTTAAACAGAAAATTTGAATTTTAAAATAAATTTAGAAATTGAAATGATGGAATTGAATCGTGTCGCAGTATCTTTTTTTCTTTTTTTACCCAGTCCTATATAAAGTATAAGCATACTTGCATAAAACATTTGGACTTTTATAGAGAATTAAAGTTTGCATCAATATACTGTATGTACTGTATAAGATTTCTGTACTAAATAAGATTGGAGAGATAAAACATGTCTGAATCCTGCTTGTATGGTTTTTGTATATGTAATGTAGTAATGTAAGTAATGTAATATCATATTGATATACACTTCATCCTGATAAAAAAAAAATGCATGTCAGTCCAGTAAATGTCATCTGTGACTTCTAGGAGCTGCATGCTGCAGGCGGAATCGGAGAAGCTTCGACAGGCCTGGATCCAAGCCGTTCAAGCTAGCATCGCCTCGGCGTACAGAGAGAGCCCCGACACGTATTACATAGAGGTCTGTCACAGGAAATCACAGCAAAGTATTTTATTACAAGTAGCATTATTACTCTACCTGCAGTAGATTAAAACTGAACCATCTATACGGGGGGCTATACACAATTCAAGATCCTACCCCTAACGGCTGGTTCTTTGCGTCCCCTCCAGCGTCTGGACAGGACGGCCTCCCCGTCCACCAGCAGCATCGACTCGGCCAGCGAGCCGCGGGAGCGCAGCGCGCGCGGGGAGAGCATCCTGCAGAGGATCCAGTGTCTCCCCGGCAACGAGCAATGTTGCGACTGCGGCCAGGCCGACCCGCGCTGGGCCTCCATCAACCTGGGCGTCCTGCTGTGCATCGAGTGCTCCGGCATCCACAGGTACGCAGAGCTCAGAACTTGGTGGGGGGGGGGTTGATTTAGGAGAGGGGATTTATTGTCAGATAGCCGTCATATCGGATGGTACTGTACCAAGGCGTACGAAAGAACCTCTGGACCGTAGGTAGGTTGGTTAGTAGATTGATAGGTTGGTTGGCTGGTTGGTTGATTGGTTGATTGATTGATTGGTTGGTTGGATGGTTGACAGATATAGGTAGATAGGTTAAGCTTAAAACACACCTTTTAATTCTATACTTTGGCAAGTATACTTACTAGTACAATAATCTTGAACTTAGCCTTTGTCCTCTTTTCTATTGTGCGTAATCTCTAATGAATGTGGGCCAATGACAGAACCTCCTTTTCTGATTAACCTATTCATCCTCTTCTGTCATCTGCTGTGATACTTCCCACCATACTACCCTGATTTTAAATAAATAAATAAAACTTTTCTGCTCACATCAAAATATATAAGCATCCTAATACAACACGGGATGAGTTGGAAAACATGAGTCATAAAGTGAATAAAACACAACACCATTACAACTGTCCTCCCCTCTCGCTGCTCTGCGTAGGCACGCGCTGTCACACATGCTCCTAAGTGGATTAAAGCGGCACACTGTGTTTATTGGATCAGGCTGGCTTTGATTGAGAAATCCCGTTGAGAGAGGAAGGGAGAGAGGGAAGTGAGAAGATTCGGGAAATGCTACCGGTGGCCAGTTCAAACACAGGGAGCCGTTGCATGTAGTCACGGTCATGATCCGGGTCACTTTGTTGGGACTCGCTGTTTCTGTTACGTCACGCTGTTGCATCACCGGGGGTCGTTTTCGCACGTCCGATGGGAATGTTTTGCCTCCGGGAGTTGCTGCTGTTTACTCGGCCGGAGCAATTATCAAGGCTTATGTAATGACTAACAAAAAAAAAAAAGTAAAAAACTCATGCGATGAATATTCATGTTTCCTCGTTGGTCCTGTCATCTCACATTGCCATCAGACAAGGACCCCAGATTTAAAATGGAGGAGGGAGGAGCGCGGCAGGAACAGAACACACAACTTTTTTTTCTTTTTTGTTTCGGCGGTGGACCGCTGTTGTTGCTTGGAAACCAGACGGTTCTCCACCGGTGGAACTCTGCGATTTGCATGACATTAGGAGCAGCTTTGCTCGTTAGCCCGAGAACAAAGCCCCAGTGATTTTTCCAGTGGCCTCCTCCGCTATTCGCGCTCCTTTAACAAACGAAGCCGTACTATTGTTGCGTATATTTATTTGGCTTCATTTCATTTTTTCTTCCTCTTGTTATAGGAGTCTTGGAGTTCACTGTTCAAAGGTGCGCTCACTCACATTAGACTCTTGGGAACCAGAGTTACTAAAGGTACGTTTCCGAATCGGCCCGTTATATTTGCAGGTGATATTGTGTATTTAAATGCAAGTCTGTACTTGGTGTTGAGGCCTAATATCCATATAAGCCTGTTGTTGTTTACTGCAGTTAATGTGTGAGCTTGGAAACAGCGTCATCAACCACATCTACGAAGGTTCGTACCAACAGCAGGGTTTGAAGAAACCACTGCCCTCCAGTTCAAGGTAGGAATAAACAACAAGCATTAATATCACAAAACAATCTAGCGTTGCTTTCCCCCCACGACGCCTCACCTCTCGTGGTCCCATGTAGGCAGGAGAAGGAGGCCTGGATTAAGGCCAAGTACGTGGAGAAGAAGTTCCTGAAGAAGCTCGGCTCCACGGAGATTCTCATCAACGGCGAGCGCAAGGCGGAGCGGCGGTGGAGCGTCAAGAAGTGCCGGAGACACAACAGCGCCACCACGGTGCCCAAGACGCGGCGGAGATACCGGCACGAGCCGGGAAGCGCCTCCCCCGCCACCCTGTCCTCAGGTATCCCGCCCCTGTCCTGGAGTATAATGGAATTGTAAAAGTTCTAGTCCTTTTATCGGTGTAGATCTGAACTATTGTTGGGAGGGGTTGTTCTATTTTGTTTTTGTGCTTTAACTTTCTGTGTTTTTACTCTGATGTTCTCCTTCTACTGTTCCCTCCACAGCTGCTGCAAAGTTCCGCAGGGATTCCCTGTTCTGCCCGGACGAGCTGGACTCTCTCTTTTCCTACTTTGATACCGGATCCGGGCCCCGAAGTAAGTTGCTTGCTATGAGACTTTGGGCCCCCAAATCGACAATAATTGTTGCCCTCGACGACCAGATTTGGTTCATTGTCAACCAACTGAGAATATTGAAATATGGATTATAATTATATTATCATTCAATTATAAAATGATTCGAATTTGGAAACCATTTTGCCAGTCTAGAGGCCCTGCAGTGTATTCATGGGTTTTACCAATTGTTGTGCTAGTTGGCGTGAGTTGTTCT
Organism: Cyttopsis rosea; assembly: GCA_900302355.1. Classification (NCBI taxonomy): domain Eukaryota; kingdom Metazoa; phylum Chordata; class Actinopteri; order Zeiformes; family Parazenidae; genus Cyttopsis; species Cyttopsis rosea. The sequence goes on from OMKR01010403.1 coordinate 21,188, forward strand.
GGTTAAACAAGTCTGGGACAGTGGTAACTAACGTGTCCGTGGGTCGGCGTCTCCCGGTCCCGCAGGCCTGAGCAGCGACAGCGGGCTCGGCGGCAGCACCGACGGCAGCACAGACATCCTGGTGTTCGGCTCGGTGGTGGACAGCGTGACAGAGGGTGAGAGCGCGTGACGTCAACTTGAACGCTCCTTTGGGATTGTATGGGCTGGTACTGTACGGCACAGTGATCTTCCTAGACCAGTAAGATCACTGCACTGTGCCGTACACACCAAGGAAACTGGAAAATACTTTGACAAATTCTCTCGTCTTCTCAGAGTGCGAGGTGTCGGAAGACTCGAGCGGCGAGGCCGAGCTCGAGGCCGAGCCGGAGACGTCGGATCCGGAGGATGCGAGGGAGCTCCACCCCGGGGCGCTGCTCTACAAGGCCTCCAAGGCCCGGAACCTGCCCGCCATGGCCGAGGCGCTGGCCCACGGCGCCGACGTCAACCTGGTGAACGACGAGGATGAAGGGAAGACGCCACTCATCCAGGCCGTGGTCGGGGTGAGTGAGCGTTGTCAGTGGCATTAACATGTCATCTTAATCACATCAGAGCGCTCAATTCCATTCAAAACAGTGCGACTTGAGTAAATTCTCACTTCCGGCTTGACGTATATGCCCATATATGGGTGGTATTTCCTATATATTGGCATACAATGTTAAATGCCTTCATTAAAACATGGATATAGTACATACATAAAAGATATTTCAAAGGAAACTCTGGGGAGCTCCGCTGTGCGGCTAAACTGAGTAGAGTAGAAGTACGGAACCGTTTCAACCATATAATTGGTATCTTTCCTTGTACAGTAATTTGTCCATTTCAATCCCAGGGATCGCTATTAGCCTGCGAGTTCCTGCTGCAGAACGCCGCTGACGTCAACCAGAGAGACGCTCGAGGGCGGGGACCCCTGCACCACGCCACCTACCTGGGACACACGGGGTGAGTGACGCCAGGCCTCCGCGACCCCTTTCCATCCGACTCCGACTCGCTACATCCTTCATCGTGTCCTCACCCTCCTCCGTGGCAGTTTGACTGTTAATTCAGCGGAGGTCCAAGAGAAGGAATCTGATGGACTTGTGTGTGTGTTTCCAGGCAGGTGTGTTTGTTCCTGAAGAGGGGAGCGACGCAGAACGACGGCGACGAGGACGGCCAGGACCCGCTGAGCATCGCCGTGCAGCAGGCCAACGCCGACATCGTCACCCTGTAGGTTTTAACCACGCCCTCGCCGCAGCCTTTCCATTCCGGATTCCAGGTTTATTTTTTTCATTAACCCTTTTATTTTATTCTCCTTGCTTTGCCTCTTTTCCAGTCTGCGTCTGGCCCGGATGAACGAGGAGATGCGGGAGTCGGAGGGACCGTTCGGCCAGCCAGGTCAATACCCCAGCAGCAGCCCCACCGAGCAGCAGTATAAGAAATGCATCCAGGAGTTTATCTGCCTCAACATAGCAGAGTACTAGTGCTAAAGAGTCTTACCTCGGCCATACCGGCTGCGGTCAGGTCAAAGTACCGTCTTGTTTAAAGCCTAAAACAGAGGAATCGGTAGACAGAGCAGATTAGCTTCTCCTCCAAACCCCAGTTCAGCCCCCGTCTCAGGAACGCAAAAACAACCGAGCGCCACGACGCTCCTCGATGATGTCACACTGTGCCCTCGCTTAACCCCTCGTTCCGAGATGGCCGAACCAACTGCGTTTAGCACTGATGTCACGTGACGTGCGAATTCACTGCCAGGAAAGAGTGGGGGTTTTTTTCCACTCATACAGGGTTACCGTACATTAATATGTCAATTTGTCTGAAGAACTTGATGAGGCATTAAATAGGGACAAGGTTTCTTAATTTGGTATCGATCTGTGGTTTCCCAGGGTGCTTCTGAACCAAAGACCCGCCATGACTCGTTAACGTCAATTTCTACGCTCAGTTTCCCCAACAGCGGGCCGGGTTAAACGATGAACTCGGACCTGCTATGGAGGAGGTGCTAAAGTCCTTTATCGGCGCGAGTATTTAACAAAGCGCGTCCAAGTCGAGGCCAGGCGTTGCCGCAAACTAACGAAAAAAAGAAGCGTTGTTGCTCTGCATTACTGTATTCGTCTTGATGGAGACCATTTTGAGGCAAAGCTTTTGACGCAAAAGTCAAAAAGCGGCGATTATGCACTTTTTCCTACCAACAATTGTTTGAACTTCTGTCTTTATTGTCGTCGTCATTGGTAGCTCTCACTCGCTAGGCTAGGTCGAAACGCTTTTGGTTTTTGTGTTTTTATTTATGATGAAATGCCCAGAGCAATAGTGCAATGATCGTTTGAATACGGATACTCTGTATTTTTTTGTATTACGTTACGAACAACGATGCAGATGGTATTTTTTTAAGCTGGATATATTTTGTTATTTTTTGGGTTTTACCGAGCACTCGCACCGTTAAACACCAGTATTAACGACACAAATTTATAATTTCATTGCATGAAATGGGAAAATGTGGCGATTAGCTGCTCTACAAACTGCAGCAGATTTTTTTTATTAAAAAAAAAAAAAGAAAAGGGGGAAAAAAAAAAAGAAAACTAACTTCAGTGCTTGTATGTTGAGGTATTTGTTAATATTTGTTTATGGTAATCTGATGTATCATGAATTATATTGGATTTTTAATTGGTTTTCTTGTTCAAACTGCATGGGTGGCTGTTGCCCTGTTAACCAAGTATTCTAAAGCTGTCTTGCATTTTGTTTTTCTTCCTGTACTCCCGTGTATGTGACACGACATGTCGTACTGTTGAACGATGTTAATAACAATAATGATATGGACACCGCCGAATTGAGAACTGTGCATTAACCGATACACAGCGTCTCCGGAGCCGATGTCTGTGGTTCTCGGTCAGACAGAAATGGACGGGAACAAATTTAACGGCCATGACTACTTCCACTGGGGAAATAATTAGATACTTCCTTAAATAATTGGATGTAACGGTTAACCTGTTGCTAAAACTGGACCAAACGGAAATCATAAAATATGATCCAGGTCCTCAAGTGACATAATAGACTGTTGGGACTTTACAGTAGTTCAAACCAAACACAACAGGGAGTTTTTAACATTTCAACATTTTGAAAACAGTCAAAATGTCAGTGCCGGTATGTGAGGCATTAAGCCCAACTACTATCCAGAGGGTTTTATAGTGGAAATAATTTGCATTTAATGCTAAAATGTCTGTCTATTCCTGCCTATCCGAGATACATTGAATACGTTGCACTTTGCAATATATCAAAATAGTACTGTTGTATGCTTCCTTATGCTCGATATACAATCAGTTGTTACTTATTTATATTTTGCAGTACACGGTGGGGAGGCTAGGTTAGGTGAAGTAGTAGACTAAATACCAACCCTTTTTTTTTAAAGAATGATTCAATCCAGATGTGATCACTGAGCAAACCGTGCTGATCACATTAGCATGAAGCCGCTGGAGGATTCCGCGGTGTATAGTTTATCGGTGTCTGTCAATAGCTTGTAAATATATATAAACTAAATACTATTAACACTTCGACTGCTTGCTTCTAACATGCAACTCTGACCCCGTCCCTGTGCCCTTTCTGTTTCTGACGATGTATCTGTACCTTCTCTTCTTTCTCCCCTTTTTAAATATTGTAAACGAACCCGCGTCTCCGAGTATTACCTGTGCATCTTGTAATCTTTTAAGTTGAATCAACTTTTTGTTCGGTAGCCCTTCCCCCGCTGTCTTCTCGAACGATCCAAAAAAAATGAAATAAATGGAAGATGTGACGAGAAGTAAGCTTCCTCTTTCGCTTCTTGCTTCGTCTTGTCTTGTGCTTTTTCTTTACCTTTCCACTCCTAACAACATTAACAGCATTTCTAACCTTCCTTCTGCTCGTGAAAACGCTCATTTGGGCCAATTCTCTCTAGTACGCGCGTCACCGTGTTACACTTTATATCAATATTTTCAGACATTTGTGGGAACTTGATAAGCACGGTTGGACGTTAAGCATTAAGGGTGATCTCAGTCTGCCTGTTGGGGGGGTGGTGGGGGGACAGAAGCCAGAAAGATACTCGAAGGCCGGCGCCCGTTTCCGTGCTCAGTCCACAGACACGGTGAAAGACTGGAATGTTGATTCCCCCTTTTAATTAGTTAAGCTCGGGGAGCTCTCCAGGGACACAAAGGAGTTCAACTCGCCTTTGTCACGGCCATAGATACAGCTGTTGCCATGGCGACGAGGAGAGCGAAAGCCTCCGTGTTTGGGAAGCAAGTCAAGAGGGGAGAAGGGAATGTCTGGGTAAATATCGACGTCGAAATGCCGGCGCTCTGTTCAAACTCCCGGCGTCAGAAACCGTCGACGAGTCGTTGGTTATTTGGGCCGTTTGTTTTGTCTTCGCATCGTTTTCACGGTTTTCCCTCCGTCGCTTCCCTCCACCAGGAGACGCCACGTACCTCGACATCTTCCGGGAGTTTTCCCACATGGCGTCGCACAACCCCGAGAAGCTGAAGCGCAG
>OMKR01010568.1:4238-19077 GCA_900302355.1 Cyttopsis rosea
TTTTTAACCTTTTTTTTTTTTTTTTTGCACACGCAGACCACCTAACACCAGGTCTAGATCTGTACTTATAGTAGTCAAAACGGGACTAGATTATAATAACAAGCCTATATTCCATTTCAAACAACATTTCTGATTTGTGAGAGATTTGTGAAAACAGAAACAATGTGGATTTTACTGTATTTCCCCGCACTGGCCAAATAAAACCAGGAATATTTATAGGGACCATCTGCCTTGAGCTGTATTTCTTTATTTCTTTATTTCTTCCTTGTCGGGCCCCGGGGCTGTTCTGTTACTCAATCATATTAGAGAAGCGACTAGGACATGCTTACCCCACAAAGTTATCAAGGGCAAGGCAGCCTGTTGCCACTGTGCGGTGTGAGTTATTTTAACGGGATTCAGTCAATTAGAATTTATTTGAACGGTTCCACAATTATCTGGAATCGGCCAAGAGAATGATTATCCAGAAAAGCAGCTGTTTAACAAGCAGCGTGTCTTGAAAGAACCATGAAAAGACAAACAATTGTGAAAGAATGCAAGATATCAATTATAAAGGCCTCGACGGATAAGCCAAATTCCTGGCTTCCTGGCAGAACGGCCCCGGTCGCTCCTACAGCACATGCTCAGTGGTCACAGGTGAGAACTGCTTGGTTTTGAGAGGAATTCTTCCCTGAACCAAAAATGACTAAGCCAGTCCAAATTGTGTGCCGTTTATTGTAAACAAACAAAAAATAAATGTGTAGTATAATGGTAAATGCAAAATTTAAGGAAGATATCTGTGCAGCTCAAACTGAAGAGGCCCAAATATCTTAATTATTATGAGAGGTGTTTCAATCCTCATGATCAAAGGTTTGTTGCCAGAGTCATTTATCAGCTGGACAAGACTCTCATACAACCCACAGTCACAGCCAACAGAGCAATTCCACTTTCACCGTCTCTTGTTTACCATCTTTAATGAACACTTTTCTGTCGCAATACAACAAACCAGACAATGGTAGGAATACGAAATGCTCGACACGCACCGTAAAACACGCAGATGATGTGCTACTTAAAACAAATCAACAAGGAGAAAGGAGATTTCTCAGAAGTTTCAGGCTCCTCGATCAACTGGTCCACTTTGCAGAGTGAGAGAGAACTTCTCAGTCCCAAATCCCATGTAAATACACTTCACACTGTTGCCAGTGTTGTCATGGTAGGATATTTGTTGAGGTTAATGTAAATAACTAAAAGTGCTTTTTCCAATTGGATGAAATAGACAAGTTCACACATTTCCCTCTCAGGATATTAAAAACACATTTCGCCCAATGACTTTGTGAGAAACCGGTCCATTGCCATTTCTTCTGCTCTGGGTTTAATTTAAGTTTAATAAATTATTCTGTCTCGTCTATGTTGGCCTTCAACTTTCCCCACCTACTGTTTCATGTCTTCCAAATCTGTTTTTTGCATAATCCTGAACTGCCCTGTGTCTTCACTTGTCTGAATGCATTACTTAAAAAAATAAAATAAAATGTGAAATTGAGGGCCTGCCCATCATAGGCAATCCAGACTCTACTTTTGGAACCCGGATTCTCAGATGGCTGTGGAGATAAACCGTCTGTGAGCTGACTGGCTCCATATTGACACCTGGTGGTGGTGTCAGAGGTGTGACCATCATGGGGAGAAACATGGGGGATTGGGTTTTCCAAATCAAATTATGTGCCGTTTCCCATCCTGAGTAAATATCTGTGCAAAATATATTGCTGCCTTTTAAAAAACAAGCCCAAGGAGAAGTGCAACATTAAGAGCTGCACCTTTAAAATCTCTTCCTTTCATCCGCCTTCTATATTAAGTCCAAACTTCAACGACATCGCCATCCTCCATGTCGAGCTGAGCTGGGGTTTGTGTGGGTTTGATCGTTGAGCCATCAAAAAGGAAGCGCACTTTACGGCTGGCTGTTGCAGACATGCTTCCCAAATACTTGGAGAGGATGGAGCCCAGCGACGCCTCCTAGAGGACAGACAGACAAGGAAAGTGAGTTACTGACCCAAACATAAACAGACCATATAGAAGGACACCGTTCATCATTACATTATTTTCATTAGGAAGTGAAAATGCACATCACAGCTCGCTGTGATATAAATGTACCAGTAACATGCACCAGTTATAGAATGTAGTAGTATTCATTTAGTGGTTTGATCCAGATTTAATGAAAATTGCCATTGAACCACTGAAAATAGATAAAACAATGTTACACAAATTTAAACAATGTTAATTGGCAACGTTAAACTGTCTTTGTAAAACACCAATTAAATTAAGAAAAATATTAGTTGTTTTTAGGCTTCAATAACAGAGTGTGACACTAAATATATATTAAATTCAATCTTTGTTTTTTCGCATGCAATGTCACTTTGTAATAAGCTATATGTTTATTGTCAGATTGTTTCCATGTGCTGCGGTCTGGAGCAGTGTGGTACAAACTCTGTGGAGGGAGTATTCCTGAGCTGAGCCTCGCTCCTTTCCCTGAAATCGCACTGTAATGACGTTGCTGCTGTTCATCTCGGCTTCCTGTTTATCGTTTCCAATGACAATACAATCTAAACAGCAAAACAAAAGGAAGAGAAAAGGCATACATTTGGGATTAATTAATACATACAAGAAAGGGAACAAAGGAGTGCTACGTACCTATGATGTCAGCGATGCCGAGGCCAAGCTCATTGGCTGTCTGGTTCGTAGAAAGCTCCATCTCTTGCCTCAGTAGCAGGATGTGAGAGGGCGGGACCTTGAGCTTGATGGACAGCACCTCTACCGCCTCGCTTAGCAGCGCCGACTGAAAATGTAAACAGAGTTAATCAAGTGTAAAGATTTTTGTAAATTGTCAAATTGACTCCGGCATCAATATTTATATTTTCGGTTTACATGAGTGGTACACATTATCTCTATTATTATTTATAGATAGATTTATTAAACAAAATTTTAAAACATACATGATAGGCTGATCATGATAACAGTCCCCATATACGATTTTTAAAATTGTTGAGGATTAAAATACACTAAAAAGGCAGAGGGCTTATTTCCATTGTGGTCCTCTTTCGCAGTACAAGATGGCAGATTGAATAAGAAAGTGTCAAACAAGAATGACATTTTGCTAACAAAAAATTAAAACAACCAGTAAAACAAATAAAACAGATAAAACAGACAGTAAAACATGCAAGCATTTATGAATCTACCAATTATTTAACAGCCATTTTTTGCAATTATTTTGCTCCATCACTGCTTCTTAGTTTGGTCTGGAATTAAACTTGGAAAGACGTTTGGTGTGTTTTATCCTTATACCTATAACTCATGAAGACTGCATTCTCTTTGAAACAATGATTCAACTGTTTTCAGTGGCCATATGTTAAAAAGTGAAAAACGATATATATTTTAATATTGAATCAGAATAGCTACAGAATCAAAAAAACAAAAAACGGAACAAACCGGCACTCTCTCCGTACTTACAGACAGAACAGGGACTTTATGAAGGTCACTTCGACATCGGAACTTGAGGGGGATCAGTCTGTCCACCAGGGGTTTTTCCTGTCTGACCGAGTGGGGGCTCAGAGACCTGGAGGTAGAGCTTCGCCATATCGACATAATCAGATATCACAGTATCTTTCACCAAATACCTCAATATAAAATGAAATATATATACTATAATATTTATACAATATAAAATATTCCCAGTAATTCAGCTAGGACTGTCTAAATTCACTTAAAAACATTGGATTAATTTACTAAAGTAAGAAATCACCAGAGTACGATATCCAAAATCCCAGACAATATCTACTCAAATATCACTAGATCTATATAATGTGGACATACTGTCAAGCTCTACCTGCTGGTGGGGCTCACAGCGATGACGTCATCATCATCATCGGCGTTGTTCTGGCTGGTTATTGCTGATTGGTTATTGCGAAAGCGCTGGCTTTGCCTGGTTCTCCGGGGCACCACCTCTGGTGACAGGGAGAGGAGGGAGGACATGGCCCCGAGTTTCCTGTTGATCTCACTGAAACACAGAAAGAGAGAAGAGATGGAGAGACATATTTTGCAGGTAGTTAGCGAGTTTGGAAAAATGGCCACTTCACTACACGAAGAAGCATCATACTAAACATCCTATAAGGATTCCTAGATTTAAGGAATTGAAGATGGTTCCTTGGTCAATGTAGGATCCTAGCCTGGCATCGCCAGACCAATTCGCAAATGCGTATTAGTCTGGAATCTCTCAGTTTATTTTCAATTTCCAAGGGGCGTTATCAACGGGCACAGACCAAAATGTCTCTTGACGCAATTGGATACAACCAATCAGAGAAACAACACGTGTGACATAGTGCTGAGCGATGGAAAAATGGCGACCAGCGGGTGCCAGTTGGTAAATTAAACTAAATTAAACACGTAAAGCTCGCAGATTCGTCTGGTTCCCAGGCTGGTAGGATCCCCCTCTAGCAAACAAAATTACCGTATCAGGTTGTTTTAAAAGGAGACTTTGAGGTTTGGTTGATGATTCAGTATTTTAATTCATAATCTTTCACTGGTAACATATGGTCATGAAATGAAGATTATGTCATTTCACAATACATCACAACATCCTTATATATAAAATGTTATAGAATCCAACTGTGGCTTATTTACTTTACTTTCCATTGCATTGCCCTATAGTTCAATATAACTATAGGGAAATGTAAAGTATGACATCAGAATAAAACTCACCCACTGATTCTCATCATTACATACAGTGCGTGACAGCACTCTGGTCAAGGCCATGTCTCAGCCCTGTTTCACCCACACACTAAATGATAATATTGAATCACCCATCTGTATCTCAACTCCCTACTCACCAAATCTTTTTTCTAGCCAGCCTGGACACTTTGGCAGCAGGACTTCCAAGGGGCTGAGGCGGAGAGGGTGACCGGATGGTTTCCCTAAAACCAGATAGAGAAAAGTTAAATGTATTATTGTTACATATTTCCTTTCCAACCCAGGCCGTGTTCCAAAGTTTTCTAAGACGAGTCACAAGTCGCGCAGACTGTGCTTTCAGCGGGAGATGTCAGATTGAGAGTTAGCATTATGTGGTTAGCATTAATGGTTAACTTTCAGCAGACAAATAGCCAAACACAAATAAACTTCAAAAAGCATAATAAAAAATTAATAAAAGTCTCTAACTTGACTAGTACTTCTTGTTTCTAGAGAATGTTTATCTGGCCTTGGTTTTATACAGTGACAAATGTACTTTGATGTGACAAAATGACATAATGTAATAATACATGTCCTTATCAAAAACAATTCATTTGTGGAACTGCATTCCAAACTCATTGTGACATATGATATAGTGATTGTTAAGATGCAACTACATTTTGAATGTACAATTACACTACATTTGAATAGGTCCTGGGTAGAACAATACAAAAAATGTGTTGTAAAATGCATACAAGTGGACTTCTATTCATGTTCTCGCATTCAAATAATGCATACCGATGCCAAATTTCATATACTAGCCCTCAGAAAACAAACCAGGAAGTGACTATTATGACATTATTCATAATCCATTATTATATAAAAGTCGTCCCATCAGTTCCAATAATAAATGCTTAAAGAAAAATTAAATCACAGTGATTCATGAAACCTTGTTGGTGTGTCCTGTATAACCATTTACACTTATTGGGTGGGTCGCGTATAATTATTTGCAGATGTTAGGAAGTATTGTGACTTGACTGCACCCTTCATCCTGTGTGGATAAAGGGTGCAGTCAAGTCACAATACTTCCTGCTTGACCTCCTCCCTAGTGCGAGATGTTACGCCGAGCTTCCAACTCACACTTTTTCAACACTTCTTTCTGCCGTCTCGTTCTCCTCTTCTTCAGAGTCTGTGAAGAGGATGCATGCCGCCGTCTCCGTGGAGAGAGAGCAATCACCCCACCTGCTGGTGTCTCCGTGGTCACCTTGACAGCCACAGAAACACACGTTCAGCAAGAGACCAGCTCATTTTGTCAAACAGCGCTCCAGTAGTTACTCTGGCAGGGATGGGTACCGTAAACACACACCAATTTTCTTTCTTTTCAATTTTTTTTATATCAAGAAACTATACTATAATATCCTGGAAATGACAAACGAACTTCAAAGGACTCACTTGCGGCATCATTTTTGGCTAGTGCTGCAGCTGTTGGCTTCAAATGTAGACAGGTGTTTACCTAAAGACAGCAGAATTCATGTGATCAACTTTAAACTAGACTTAAATATGATGGTCCTTTTAGATTAGTGAAATAATGGTTTGACTTAATTAATTGTATAATACTTATTTTTACATAATGACCAAAATGCATATTACTATTCAGCAGCCATTTTGTAAGGTAACAAGGGCTGTAGTCCTCAACAATATGAGGACTGCAGAAAAGTCACTAAGAAAATGAATTTCAAAACTTAAAAGCCCCGAAAGACAAAGCTAGATCAACTTTATAGTGCATTGAATAACTACTGCCTTGGGTCACTTGCTGGTAACCATCTTAATCACCTGATTATTCTTGTTCAGGATTTTGGAGGGCTTTATCTCAGCTACTACAGGTGTAAGGCAGGGAGACTTCACTTATGCACCATTCCCACGAACAGGGCAATTTAGCTTTTCTAATTATCGCGAGTGTCTTCGGAGGTGAGAGGGAAGACTGAGTTCCCGGGGGAACCTTTGAACATTATGAATACAGAACAAAACACGTAGCCCAAGGGGTACTTTTGGGATAATAGATCGATAAATAGTTTCAAACTACTCTATTCTATTTTCTATATGTTGACTTCTATAAATGTAGCTATTTCGCCATTACCTTGTTGGAGTAGATAGGCACCGCAGCAAAGGCTGATGGGTCGATGATGCGACGGCGTTTGGGTGGGGGGTTCACGACCTCCACGTCACTTTCACTGTCCGACATCTGGGGAGCAGGTTCAAATACTCCCAATTAATGTTACTGACAAACAGAGCTGGACAATAAAATGCTGTTGTTGCTTTATTCTTTCATCAGTACTATCATTATGGAAAACCAAAAACAACTTGCACACTACGAAGGAAAAAATAAGTAAGTTATGCTAAATCAGCAAATCACATAATGGGCATTAACATTAATACATTGTCAGTTCATAAATATAATGGGGCTTAGACAAATTCAGACAAACATCATTTGAATACAAAAGCTTTGTGATAACATTGTTTGACCATTACAAAAATCATAACCTCATAGTTCAATACGCTTAACCGCATCCTTGGATCCTTTAAGTTGAGATTTTAGAATTCATAAGCAAATACTATATGAATCAATATTGTATAAAATTCCCTATGATTATCATGATGATAAAGTATTCTATCAACCAGCCCTATTAACAAATGTATATTTGTTTACACAAATGTATAAAAGGGTTTTTTTATTAACCAATATTTAGGGGTCCAGCCCGAAGGGCTGTTTTTGCTCGGATTCTTATTCTTCTAGCCAGTATCAGGTCAATGTCATGTGATAATGTCTCAGAAGCTCAGAAACCGTCAAACCCACAGACACGAAATAATGAGATTTGTATTCAGTCCACACACGCTGTGTTCCAAGTTTGATCCACATCGCATTATATCTGTAGTGAAATAACGTATCATCAGAGCCGGTGTACCGGAAGTAGACGAGCGACGGTACTGGGGTTGGTGGAGCGGGGCGCCCTGTGACATCATCATCCAATATGGTATAGGTATATGTGGAGGGCTCTGGCTCTGGGGGGGGCTTTCGCATGGGGCGCGGTGCTCGGTGCGCTCTAGATTCCATTGGTGTGTGTTGATTTCTCCACACAGGATCTGCGCCGGTTCGAGACAACAGACAGCAGCAGCAGGTGATGCTGCGTTCCAGGATCTGCGTCGACGTCCGCACAGATCCTGCCAATTCCCTGTGTTGTGTTCTGTGTCCGCGTTGCAAAAGAGATTTCCACCACGCCTGCCTTGGTCTCTCTTCTATTGGCGAATCATCTCTCTGTCCAGCCCGAACTGAGCGCAGCAGAGAGATGACATCATCAAGTGGCTCTTAAGAGACCGTGTAGGCTTATCCCAGTATAGATTATTAAAACAAATTAATATAATTTCACATTTATCTGGATTTCTTGTGACATTAGAAACAAAAATAAGCGGTGAAGCTCTGAAATGTTCCTAAGAATTTGAAGTGAACATATACTAACCCCAGGTTAGTAGATCTGTCGGCGCAGTTAGTAAAAAATGTTTTTCTGAAGGAAGGTACCAGAAGTAGCCAAGCAAAAGGGTCCGGAAGTGTTGGAGCAGCGCGCTTTGTGACATTATCATCCAATATGGTATATATGTGGAGGTTTGACTCTGAATATTCTGAACCGCCAATCACAGTCTGGATGAATACACACACAGATGATCCCTGCAGCTATATTTTATTATTACTTTTATTCTCAGTTTTTCCCAGACTGTTAAGCATTAATTTTTAACGCTAGTCGTCTATAGTGAAAAGCACCAAAACTCACCATGACAAATTCCTAGTGTATGTAGCGGAATAAACGGAGGTAAACTTACAGGTTGTGGCTTTATTTATATCTTGATTGTACTTTCTACTCCTGGCACGAGAAGCCATTTAGAAGGCATAGTCATTCAAAGGAATTGTACCTTTTCTTTCATGTTTGAGTAAATGACTTACAAACAAGCATTTATTTAGCTAACAGATAAGATAAATTGATTTGTTGGTCACAACTAGCCTGGGAACCAGACCAATCTGCGAGCTCATGTTTCATTTGCTCTGGCAGATTGGACTGGCCACCCTCCCATTCAAACATATTTCCACCGACCATTTTATGGTCGGGCCAATCACAGTCGTCATTTCGTCGTCATTTAGCGCTACGTCACGCGTATCGTTGCTCTGATTGGTTATACGTCTATCCAATTGCGGCCAGAGACATGTTGGTCCGCGCCCGTTTAACACCCCTTGGAAATCGAAAATGAACGAAGAGATTCCAAACCAATTCGCAAATGGGTATTGGTTTGGAATCTCTCCGTTCATTTGTCTCTGTGACCAAGGTCAACTACATGAAGAAATGAAGATTAAACTCCCAACGATCTCACAAAATCTGCATTAAAAGTGTATAATACTCACCCTGTGTTGTCCTGACGTTCCAATTCAACGCCAATTTAACTTAATATATGATCTTATTTAAAATAAAAACAACAAAGAAGCCCCACAGAACAGCGAGTAAATTAATAATGTGTTTGAAATAAATTAAATAACCTCATTGAAAAGAGAAGAATCAACTTTTATCGAGAGCGCAGCGTGCTTACCTTATTCTTCTTCGTGGTCTTCTTCTTCTTCTTTCCGTTTTATGGCGGATTGCAATCATTGACGTTGAAGGTGCATACCGCCACCTACTGGACCGGAGTAAGCAGAAATGACATTTACACTACATTATGAAGTGGAGAAATAGTATATACCTAAACAAACAAACCTAGATAGATACATTAACACTGAATATATAGAATCAGCTAGATCCTATCATATAACCTTGTATCCTTCAAATTCTTCTTCTTCTTGTTCTTGTTCTACACGCCCCCTGCTGGCTGGAGTGTGGCGCAGCAGGTTTGGAAGAAACAAATTCAGAAAACTCTGTACCTGGAGGTTGGCCAACCCAACACCAATTTCAATCTTCCATTTATTAATGTTTTTGAAAATAAATGTTTTGAGTCTTGGTAATGTAGAAGAAGATGCAGCTAATGCAGAAGAACTTGACCATGACAAAAATAAATGTATGGATAAATCAGTCAAAATGTTCATGTTGAAATTAAGACCTCATAAAATCAAATTTAGCACTATGGAATGTCTTTTAAGGTCCAATATTTGTAAAATAAAATTTAAGACTTTCGAGGACCTACATCAAGTACCGAATTCTATCCTGAGGTTCAAGTACACAAATATGGAGGGCCAGATTAGTCATATAACAGAATTGACACATTAATGATTAAACAAATACCATGAGAAATAAAATGATCAATAATTGAATGATAAATGAATCATTAAAAATAACACAAATAGTTAGGAGGGCTGGGGAGACAGAACCGGGGGGAGGTATGGAACTGCAAACAACTTTGTGTTCTGTGTGCTTGAGCAGAATGAAACCTAACTACAGTGACTTCAAAATAATTACAAAACAAAGTTTTTTTATTATTATAAACTCTTAATAATTTGCTTTTTACATGCAAGCAATACAAAAACAATAGAAACATAAAGTGTACAGTGTGAAGTCGAACGGGTCGATGTTTAAATGACAAGACAAATAAAGTCTACATCGAAGATGTATGAAACTGCGCTGTTAATAACCATCATTACATGAGTCGGTGCAGTTACATGTTCACAGCAATGGTGTTAAGTTTGCGAAGAATCTCCACATGGTGGAAACCATGAAGATTAATATTTTGAGAACCAATTTCAGATTGTTACCTCAGGGATGAGCGATATGAAAAATCTATATAATCAGCTACAATATCTGCAAATATATCCAGAATCACATCTTAAAAACCCCAACTGAGGTTCATCACATTGAATTATATGATGGCATATGTAATAATAACTATAAAGGTATTGTTTCAAGACCAAAACACTGCTTTTCAACTTCTCACATGTTCTCAAGACCATTCATTTACACTACAAAATATTTTAGTGGTATGATACATACAATGCTACAATGAGTATAAACTATCTTATCAAATTATCACCCAACCCAGTTGTTATCTGTTCTGTGGGATAGAAGTTAGTGTTGTGTGACTCCTCCAGATGTTCTTCATTGCATCCTTGTTCTTATCCGTTTCTTTCTTCTCAGATCACTTCTTCTTGTTCTCCTTACAGGCCACCACGTAACGCTGGGCTACATTGAGCGGAGGGGAGTACCCGTCTGCGTAGGACGTATCCTCGAACAGCACCGAGTAATCATCCTGCGGCTAAACACACAAGCAGCAGTTAGTAGAGCTGGAGAATGATAACTCTTCACATATTATTACAATGAGATGACTTTATTCGTAGCAAGATGCCGGTTGTGAGCCTAGCCATATCATCTTTGTCTCGTCCGTTTTGCTTTCAAGATTCTTCTTCTCCCTCCTATTATATTATAATGTCATATCTTAGGTGTGATAACTAACTAATCTGCGAAATCAGTGTTTGAATGGACTCGACATGCTTAACCCGACAAATTGGCACGCTGAAGCCATTATCTTTTTACCAAAATTCCCATACAAATCTCCTGAGCCTATGGTTAAATTCCCCTTTGACTGTCAAACAGACCTTTTTTCCCTGAGTAGCAAATAAATGGTGGTGATGATGATCTCCGTTTTTCGAGAACATTCTCGACTTAGTAGAATAGTCACATTCTACTAAATACACTGGAGTTGAGTGCGCTAGTTAGCAGGTGCTGGTTGGCTGCTCACCCGGTGCGGCGGTGTGTGGATGAGCGCTCGGTAGAAGCAGGTGGTCTGAGGGTAGAGAGCCAGCACCAGCTGGTCTTTACTGAACAGAGCCTCAGGGTCCGTCTCTGGGTTGGCCTTCCACTGAGGGAGGGGGATGACCCGCCTCCTGCTCAGTGTATGTCTCCTGCGCACACGCACGCACACGCACACGCACACACACACACACATACACACAAAAAATAGTTTACCCGGACACATTTCTGTAGACTCAGTACAACCACTACCACTTCTTCAAGAGTTGATTGCATGTTAATATCATCATTCAATCTGCATGATGTATGTTTGGAGAGGAGTAATGCTGATAAAACTGTAGCCCTGGTACAGGGTATTAAAAAATGTTTAATAAAAATAGTCCCGACAGCCATAATGGAAACCTTCACAAACCCCCTGAATGCTTTGAGGAGTACTTGTGCATGCAGGGATGGATGTTGATCTCAACGGTGGCTGAAGCACGTTAGACGCGTACAGGGGCTGAGTACCGTACCTAGAGACCATCGCTTCTGAAACTCCTACGGTTTACAAACTGACTTTTTTAAAGTGCTGTGAAAAGTGACATCCCTTGAACTCATATTGATTTGGATCACAAAATTGTGTCATGATATGATGACTTAATTTCATAAACGATATGACAATTTATTAACCAGTCCTTAAAAAGTTAATAACGATATTCAGGAGGACTCACTCTTTGCCTTCTTCGTCAATATCATCCACTTCATACCTGAGGAGGAGAAGAAAAATAAAAGCATTTAGTCTCTTGGCGCGGAATTACTTTCCCATGATCTGTAGTCTGAATCTGATCTGTAATTAATATGTTGACATTATTAATGTTAACATATCAACTGTACATTATAGACATTGTCAATATGAACACACATTCTGAGGACCAAATCTGGCAGAATAATGCTCGTCTTTCAAACCCAATTTTAACAATGCAATAATTCCACAAATGTCTTCTTCTGAAAACTTTCTAAATTTAAATATAAGGGTATAGCCTTAACTGTAAAGTAAAAGCCGTATCATCACTTAAAAAATGAATCAATTAAATGGTTAATTTTCAGCTACACAGCCCATCGTACTTGTTGGTCGAGTGGCTGTAGCTGACCACTTCAGCCAGGATCCACTGCTCGTCTCCGTCCACGGCCTTGACCCGCGCCGCCACTTTGTCGCCCTGCTTGGCCACGTAGTCGCTGCTGGCCGGCGTCGCTCCGCACAGCGGGGGAGGGCTGGAGGGCGGAGGTCAGACAAATCCCTTCACTTAATAGTGTATCACAATTTTATTTTATGTATTGGCTATTTACAGTATATGCGAGTCACACAAGTATGGAGTTACTGCATTTCTGATTACATTCCGATTCTGCTTTTTAGATTCTTCAATGCCCTGACCTAAAATAATGGACTGACTGAGTTGGTGATAAGTGATAACAGGAGGATTTTAATGGAATTGTGCATTCAGTGAGAATCGGTGTGTAACAGTATCATCACATGTTCTCTGTTTGCGAAGCTCTGGGTGTTAAGTAATCAGAAGCTGTCATTAGAATTTAAATTAAATAAATAAAATTAAACCAGAATCAACTTCCATTCGATTTGGAGTAACGAGTGTGATGATAAAACATCCAAAACAGAAACCCTGATTATCTATTTTAAGTTTCATGTTCTGTCACTACTGCCCTGCCCACTTGTGTAGTCATTCTGGTGCTTTTCCCGTAATCTCTGTGAGTCTTTGATCGACAGCTACCTGTCGCCTGGTTTGCCAATCCAAAGCGGGAGCGTCATGGCAGATTGCTGAAGGAGGGTCATGAGTACACCTCGCCTCATCGTCTTCCTGGGAGGCTCACTGTCACTGTAAACACCTGCCATTTTAGCAGCTGGGGAACAAGAACAAATTACAAACATTTACATATTGTACAAATGACCCTTCAAATCGGATTAATTCAGAGTGAATTTACATCTACTGTGACGATTTACGTGTGATAAAATATTGAAATTGATATTGAATTTCTTTTGCCTTTCTGAGCCCAATTTTATCAACATAACAGCGAGACATCAAGCATTTACCAATTCTGAGATTTGTAGTATTATTCACTTGCTTAAACGCAACAACAACAAAAAAACATCTACCCACCTATTCGCCTCTCCTCCAATAACGACTTGATCTCTGCAATTTTGTCGAGCGCACGACGTAGGATGCTGTGAAAAAACAGAATAATCAAAATACTGTTATATATATGCCAACGGATAATATGATGATATGATAATATGACAATGAATGTGAGGCAGTGTGCACTCTCTGTCACTCACGTTGTGCGATGCCTCACCTGCATTCTGCCTCCGCATCGGCCTTGGCTGTGGTGTACAAGCCTCTCAGCTTTGTCCGGTAGTACGGAGAGGCTGAAAGGGGAAGAAGGAACCATTAGGCCTGGGCAGTGGAAAAATTAATCATCACTGAATTTCATCACATGATGGAACTATATGGTGATGTGTGTGTGTGTGTTGTTCTCAAGTCACATCTCGTTGAACTTGCACTTACCCGTATTAGATTAAAGTAACGTTAAACTATTTTAACTTATTACTTCTAGAAGTAGCTATTGTTTTTATGAGAGGAGACGCCACGTTAGCCCACACACCACATCGCGACACTCTAGCTGGGTGTGCTCCGATAAATTCTGACACAGAATTCTGCACAGATTGCATTAGCGGTTATTAGTGGTATTGTTGGTTTCATTTTGTAGTTTTGTTACAGCGTGATCAATACACATTTTCCCCAAAAACAAACACAAAGCGAGACTGAAGTTAATGCAACGTTATAAAAGTAACGTCATTTTAAGGCCTAAAATTCAGATTATTGGATTTTTTACTTTTTAAGGACCCACAGAAACCCTGTCTCAACATTTCAGACCTCATGTCATAAGATTTTAGTCAGATGACATTCTCTTCCTCTTAAATGAATAACTATTCACAGACATGTCAGCGGCACTATTCATCGACTACTCAATGCATATGATGCACTGAAAGACGATAAATATAAATCTACCTGTGCATCTATATTAATTATTATTATTATTATTATTGGGAAGTGATGCTGCGTTCCATGGGATCCCGGGAAACTGTAATTCGTGTCGGTAGGAAGTGATGCTGCGCTTCAGTGGAACTCGGAAAACTGTAATTTGTGTCGGTAGGCCCAAGGTCTGTTGTTTTGGCGCTTTTCCACCGAATGATACCGGCTGAACTCCGGCAGGAGAACAAATTACTGCGACTAAACTGGACCCCGTGCATTGCTGCCTGCAGCAATATTTATTATTATTATTATCAATAATAATAATAATAATAATAATAATAATACCAATGTGTGTGC
>OMKR01010582.1:3343-16975 GCA_900302355.1 Cyttopsis rosea
CCTAGCCCCCCGCCGTTCCTGAAACTCTTCCTACTGTATCCTTGACATTTCTCCCTTTATCAGGAATGAAATTATCCCTTCCCAACTTCCCCTATCCACTGCGCTTCTCTTCCTCCTCTCTGGCATGCCAGCAAAGAGCGTGTGTCTGCGTTCCGTCAGCATTATTATGTCTTATCGTCTAATATCATTTGTCACATAATGTATGATTTGATGTGAAATGTCATAATCTATAACTTAAATACCGTATGTCATGCCCCTGTTAGTCTCTAAATGGCATTGTTCATTTCATTTCAACCCTAACCCTAACACCAGCAAGACAGTTATATACCGTACGTCCATATGTTCCGACTCAGTATGCTCATTACACCGTGACCATTTCCCCATATTCAGGGTGAACCTCATGGTTTCTAATCATCCCACCGACTAACGTAGACCTTTCTGATTAACTTCACAAGCCCTACGGACATTGAAGATTCTCTCAGGCAGAAGTTACAGTCGATAAAATTACCAAAAAGTCCCCCCTCACCAGTCTGACCTGACTTTAAGAGAACTCAATGGGGAACGAAATGGACCACAGTGACAGTGAAACGGTCGGATTTGAAAGTCAAGTTGAATAGAGACATGCAAATTTCTTCATACCTCTGTGTGGAGTAAAGTAGGGTTTTTGGGCAAACATTTTCAATGCCATATATACGACACATAAATCAGCCCTAGATTTGTACTTCTGGTACAGTACATCTTGGTGTCATGTAAATTGACCAAAATCACATAATCTGATGGTTATGTAACCAATGGCTATAGCCAGGGATTTCGAGTATAATTTAAATTGCTCTGCTAATGGAACCTCAGGGGTTTTATTCAGGTAAAAAAGTGCATTTTAACCCTTTTCAACCCCCTGTAATAAGTATTATCTATGTCTGGTATTATCTTCCAACACACACACATTGCTGTAAATGCTACTGCACAACAATTTAAAGTATTTCTGCATTTTCCTGAGAACACAGACGCAAAAATGGGGCAGTTATTTATAGATGTCACTGTTGAAAGAAATTAAAGAAATTTAAAATGATTGAATGTAAGGAGGCAAGAAACTGGGAGGGCCGTTTGAAATGCCGCATTTCTGCCGTATTCCTTTAATGGCAGTGCCACAAGCAATCGGTGTGTTTTGGAAGAGCAGTCAGGACATTAAATGTCACCGCTCGCCTTTTTGCTGTGCACTTGGTGTAAATGTCCCGACTTAATAATGCTATTTTCTACAAAGGCATATTCCAAAAATATGCGCTCTCTGCCAGCTGCCTTGAGGTTCAAATCGCCCTGACCTCAGGTAGACACTTTCCAAATAGCTGATCAGGTATCTTTTGGGAAATTTTTTAAAATGTCACTGGACATCGGTCAAAAAAAGTCATGTCAATTTACTGTGTATCCCGGAATCACCTTTTCAGAATGATATCAGTAAAGAAACCCTAAACCCAAAGGAAAGCATAAACCTAAATACAAGAAATATTGGGAAGGGTCTCCAGAGAAGTTGGCCAGGTGTACAATAGATGCAGAAAGAACCAAATTCTAGAATATGAATAAATACCCTTAATAGATTCATGAATAACCTTATTAAGAAATAATAGTCATTCATTATATTGGATCTTTTGCGGCTGGGATCAGGGGGAAAAGTAGCTTTTCACTGAGTCACTGCTCAGCTCAACCCCTTTTCCTGCCTTTTTCTTACTTATCGGCTCTCTCCTCCAACTCTTTTTACTTCTTCGTCTCCACCTTTTTTTTACCCGATACGCTCTATTTCCTCCTTTTTTTCTCTGATCCTCTTTCTCTCTTTCTAAACCTTTCATCACAGTTGTCTGTATTCAGACTTCAGTCTCCAGTGAGAATCGGTCATGATGGCAGCCAGTGAAGAATGTCTTTTTAAAATTGGCTAAAATTGGGTCCTTTTAGGTCCACCACTTAAGACCACTTTTTCCAAGCTAGTGACTTATGTTAATCATTTATGGTAATCTTGCCCGCACCCCTGCTATAATTTAAAAGAATCAAGTGACTCCCTCAGCTTGCAGTATCTCCCCCTAAGTCGCATTGGCTTCTCCAGTTGTTCTTGTGGTTAGATACCTCAACAATGCAATGCAGAGAACCGCTAACAACTTTCACTTTAAACCTCCGTAGTCGCCATGAATCTTTCACTGCAAACCGAAACCCTCAGAAGAGCCGCAAAGTAAGCTCTCCAAGCCCACGCTTCATCCCTTAGCCTCAGTTGCACTTTGTGTGTCATCTTTTGTGACCGTGCTTAGTTAAGTCACAGGACAAGCACTTAAGCTCTGCAAACGGCGACCGCATATTTTATGCATGCAGAGTTACGCCGCACTAATTCGGAGGTAATGAAATGAAGAGCGTATCCTCAGAACTTTGGGGGATTTCTAAAGGCTAAGGGAAAAAAAGAAACGGGTGAGGAGCCATATTTAGCCCTTTGCCATGTGAGGAAAAATCGGACTGAAGAGAAGCGGGAGGAGACTCCAGGTGCATTCTAATCTCCTTGTTAAATTAGGGAAACACAACTTGGGAGACACACACGTTGAGACATTTTAATGCAAAAATATGTGAAGGACTTATTGGACATTTGCATCGAGCAGAAAGGCTGACGTGATAATATGTAGCTTCTTGTGTCCACCAATCCCAATCCCACTCCCAATTCCAATACCAATGCCAATGCTAATGCCAACAGCAACCAACAGTAACTGGTTCCAACACCAACACCAGTGCACAGCAAAAGCCAATCCAGCCTAAAGGTAGCGTCAGCCCAGGTGAAAAGCGACGCCTGAGTCCCCCACTCCTTATCTTTCTTCCGCGCTTGTGTCCGCTCACACTCTCCCATCTCCTCTCCGCCCCCTATCGCAGTTCGTCGCGTGCCCCCCCGTTTCTCTATCCCCCCCACGAACCACGAGGTGATGCCTGGCGGTAGCGTCAACCTGACCTGCGTGGCGGTGGGAGCCCCCATGCCCTACGTCAAGTGGATGAGCGGTGCGGTGGAGCTTACGAGGGAGGACGCCATGCCTGTGGGACGCAACGTACTGGAGCTCACCAACATCCGCCAGTCCACCAACTACACCTGCGTGGCCATTTCCTCCCTGGGCATGATCGAGACCACGGCCCAGATCACCGTCAAAGGTGAGGACTCCTGCGTGCTGGGCCAACACACCCATGGAGGCCCAATTATGACATGTGACTGTCAAAGGAGCTTGTTACTCCCAACATACATCTAACCCTTGTGCTTTGTACAAACCATATTGACCGACCTGGAAATGTATTTCATGTATCTGGTTACTGCCAAGGAGTAGTTGTTGTTTTTTACACAACAACTTGTTGAAAAGTTACCTGATGAGGTTTAAGTACCGGGCTTGAAAGTTCATACTTTCCTGCCTTACTCTGCTTTTGAACATTTGACCATCGGCTGAACACTCAGCAGTTGTGAGAACCCACTCAGAATTGCACTAGCTTGCTGAATTTCTATGGATCATTGCCTTTCGGATTTATCACCCGTTAACTGCATTATTGCCACAGCAAGACACTGAAAAGCAGGTCATACTGTACTGTATGTGGCTTGAAATCAACAGTTTTTTGAGACATTTTTCTTTTAGGACTTGAACTGAAAGGACTGAAATAATAAACATTTGCTTAATTAAAGATGTATCATTTGAGCACAAATTCTGCACTTTTAATGGCTTTTAATGGTAAACTGTTATGGGTAAATTACACAGACTTGGATTTTGATGTAAAGAAAGTGAAGGATCTTCAGATTAATAACTTAATGATAGGCTTGATATCCAGACTATTGATAGAGTTCTTTCGTATTCATTATGCTGCTCTCCTCTATATTAAATTTTGAGGTGAAAAAGATTGATATTCCAGAGGTTAATGAATGCGCCTTAGACCCACTTTTTTGCATCTGGCATTAACATGCGTCTGAGGTGATCGGATCGCACTTGACCACATAAAAAGGAGAGTGATCTGATAATCCAAACCACCTCCTGAGATGGCCAGGAACACAGTTTGAATGCATTGCCATAAATATTGTTTATGTCAATTCTTAATTTAAATACCATTACAGAATGTTACTATGTTGGTTGATGCACCTCTTAAAATAGCTTTAAGTTAGGCAGGAACAAGGTAGGAAGTTGATATAAAGGCAATGTTCGGCCATCTCAGAGTGTAGTGTTTGGCAGCAAATAACTACTGTACTCTAAAGCTTTACCATAGTGTTTTACAGAAAGAATGGTAGTGCCTCTGAACTGCACCGTTTATTGAGTGCATGAGTGGCCGTGGTCTTATCAAGAGCTAATGTGTGAAAGTGGTAGAGAAACAAACATATTTTATGTGCCTCTGCTTTTGTGACAGCTCTGCCAAAACCGCCAACCTCCCTTATTGTGACGGAGACCACGGCCACCAGCGTCACCCTGACATGGGACTCTGGAAACCCGGAACCTGTGTCGTACTACGTGATCCAGTACCACCCCAAGGTGTCCGACAATGGCTTCCAGGAAGTGGACGGTGTGGCCACCACCCGCTACAGCATCGGCGGCCTCAGCCCCTATTCTGAGTACGAGTTCCGCGTCATGGCCGTCAACAACGTGGGCCGCGGGCCGCCTAGCGGCATCATAGACAGCCGCACCAGCGAGCAGGCGCCCTCCTCGCCACCCCTGCACGTCCAAGCGCGCATGCTGAGCTCCAGCACAATGCTGGTCCAGTGGGAGCCGCCCGAGGAGCCCAACGGCCAGGTGCGAGGCTACCGGGTCTACTTCAGCCCCGACCAGGATGCCCCGATCAGCACCTGGCAGAAGCACAACACGGACGACAGCCGGCTCACCACCATCTCTGGCCTGACCACGGACATCACCTATGGCCTGAGGGTGCTGGGGTTCACCTCTGTGGGGGACGGACCCCTCTCCGACATGCTGCTGGTTAAGACCCAGCAAGGGGGTAAGAACACTTTCATCTGCGTTCACACCAAAATGCTGCAATGGTTCTGGAGCGTATTTATTTTCAGCATGTAGCCTATAGATATTTGGGCTGGGAAATAATTGAATGCTTTTGTTTATGGTCTTGTGGTCTTGCGTGATGAATTTACGACATTGTCATATCGGGAATTGCCAAGAACATCTGGTGTGTGTCCGCTGTGTTTGTCAATGTCTCTCCTTCCATCTCTCTCTCACTCTGACTATTTCTCCTTCTCTTTCATTCCCCCTTCTCTTGCCCAAAGTTCCTGCCCAGCCATCTGGTTTCGAGGCAGAGGCCGAACTGGACACGCGCATCATGCTGTCGTGGCTTTGGCCCGTCCAGGACCAGATAATCAACTTTGAGCTCCTTTATTGGGAAGCCAGTGACACAGGCAACAAGGTAACTAGCAATCACATCCTGGATTAAATTTTCTTATAATAACTGTAATGATTCTCTAGACTAGTTAGATGTTTGCATTTAAAATCTTTGTTGAATATAACATTCTAAGAGTTTATTTCAGTTTATTTTTCACAAGTTTAAGTTTTTCTGTTCTGTGTTCTGAGTTAGAATGTGTTATGCTGATGACTTAATGCTTTAAAAGACCATATGATATTAGTATGCGGTAGTCTGGTGGAATTGATCATTTACTATAGGTGCACTGAAGGTGTCTGTGTAGTGTAGCAGTTATAATTAAGTGTTCTGTGAGATTTATGGACAGTTTGTGTCCCTTACAAACATGAAGTGTTAGGGTTAGGGTTAATTCTAGGCCACTTTCAGCCTCTTTAGACACCCGTCAACCCTCGCGTTTTTCCCGGGATTCTTCCGTATTTTACCCTTCTCTCCGCTATCCTCCCGTTTAAATATTAATATTTTCCCGTAAATCTTCCGTATTTTTCCCCGTACCTTTCTAAAAAATAAAAATAAAAAGGTTGGCGATCAGAGCAGTTTCTCTAAACAAAACAGATATAAACGGTGTGTTTTATTATAGATGTAAATGTAGAAAAAAAGCCCTGTGTACGAGAAACCCCCCCCCCCCCCCCCCGTGGGACAGAAAATTTCCCTTATTTTCAAATCCCAATGTTGACAGGTATGTCTTTAGAGCGTCACACTTTTGTGTGGTTGGTATCCAAGATTATATTTTTAACACTGATGTGGGTTTCTGTCTTTCTAGCATTAGCGTAGCCTCAGAAGTTGTGTTTAGGTGCATGTTCTTTCTTCACTGAGAGACTCTTCTCTTTTTCTTTGTTTTTCCGCAGCACCGCGTCACGTTTGAGCCGGCGGGCTCCTACGGTGTGGATGGTCTGAAACCAGATACCCTGTACGTGTTCTCTTTGGCCGCTCGCTCTGAAATGGGTTTAGGTGTATTTTCTCAGCCCATCGAGGCCAGGACTGCCCAGTCCAGTAAGTAGCACAACATCATAAATAGTTCCTTTCTTCCATTTTTTTCCTTACTCTTGACTAGATGTATTTGTCTGCTTCAACCACAGTAGACACAGCAGCAATGCGGGATACATTTTTTAAGCTGTGTTTGTTCTTCTCAACCATTCGGCTTATAAAAAAATTCAATGTTACTCTACCATTCGGCTCATAAGATTTGTCTCAGATCTAGCGTGAGTAATATTGTTTTGTGCATCTGCTGTTGGGGAGGCATGACTACTGGAGTATCGTACCGCCAACACTTAACCCGCCGGCGGGTTCATGGCGCAGTCCGTCAGTTTGTAAGCTACCAGTATGCTTCTGGCATCAACAGAAACTAGACAAGCAGGCCTACACGCTCCAAGTAGGTGTGTCATAGCTGGTAAATGGGCTTGACTATTTTCAAACACCAATACTGTAATAATGTTACTATCTCACATCAAGATATCTGAATGAACCTGGGCTCATTAAAACCACAAGAGCCTCTGCTTCACAGCAATGCTGGAACTAAACAGCTAGGTTAGCTTCTGGGTTCTAGAGAACGCCGGTTCTGCATGCAGTGAAAATATGTTATGTTCGCCTCCCTATTTCTGCACACGGTGGTACCTAAACAGTCATGGAATTGTATAAATTGGGTATTGCTAGAAAACTGAGACTCTTGTGAATCCAAAGAGCCAAATTGCATTCATGTGGGATGAATTATGGCCTCATAGTAACCATTTCAATGTGATGACAGCATTTTTTTTTACTTGACCTTGCTGTATAAAGTGACCTATTGTGACCTCTAGGATAATCACAGCCTCATGAAACTCTAGACCCAGAATCTAGACACTCAGACCATTCAGAAAATGTATGGGATGTCTAGGTACATTGAAGATAAGTGGGTTTTGTCATCTAATCGTCAAAATTGTCAAATTCACACAAATCTCAAAGTATTTGTTAAGTTGTTGATGCTGCATCATAGCATTGTGTTTTTCAAGGTCATGAGGTGTGGAGTGGTCAAAAATGTCTAGAATGTGTACTAAAGCTGTGTAATTAATGGTATCAACCCAGAACTTGGTGCAGCAACTAATCACACATAATTGAGCATGGGAATGGCATCATTAGGCATGAGGATAATGTTTAAAGCCCCTTTACACTTAATATTACAATATTAATAATTAGGCGTATTAGGCGCGATTACAAATATAATGTTTATTACCTTTTAATTGATAGAAAAGATTGACATACAGTGTCAAGCTGCATCTCAAATTATTCCTTAGGGTCTCAGCACTTGTATGTGGCACCAACTGCTGACCTACACCACCCCCTCAAACGCCAACCCCTCCACCTCACTCGGAACTCAAGAAATGGGCCTGGAGCTTAAGAGGTTAAATCAAGCTACAAACATAGCATAGCTGTTTACTGGTCTTCTGTTAAATGACAAACCATTGTATCTTGATGCCGAATCCTTATTCATGTGCACTTCAGCTCTGGTCGCTATGTTTGGGGGGTGGGCTGTGCTTTCCGTGCATAATGAATTTCTTGCCACCACCCGTTACATATCTGAAAAACACCCTAATAAAGCCTGCAAGTCCCCGCTATTCAGCCGAGGAAAAACATAGGACGCGTGATGTGATGCCGGGCCGAGCTATTATCCACACAGGCTGTGGTGCGGACCGCTCGTATTGTAAATTTCACGCTCCCGTATAATTCTACTCGGTCATTTAGAAAATGGCCTAACGCGGCGTGTCTAGTGTTCTGCATTCCACACTTCCACTCTACAGCCCCAATGCCAAGAACGTAATGTTCACTGCCTTGAATTCCATGATTCTTTTCTTCTGGCTTGAAATACACAATTATATATAATACAAAATTTCAACAAACATATACTGTAGACTGTAGTATATGTCTGAGTCTGAGCGAATTCTGGGCTATTTATTCTGGTTGTTGGCTGTGACAGCCCATATGTCAGTGGCCACAGTCCATGGGTTTCCCGTAAGACCAGAGGTCCTTGAAGCCGGACCGCTGGGATTTCACTCCCCCCATCGTCATCTCGGTTGGAGAACAATCGACCATGTCAGGGAAAGTGTATGGTGACTAAAGACCCTTCCCTGGCCATCACTGCTGACTCTTGTTCCCCACCCTATGTTGTTCCTTGGCTCTGCCCATGCATGGTTTATACAAAGTTGATTTATTCCCATCAACCTTGTCCAACCATGTCTCTAGACAACTAGACATGTGTTTTGGGCTTGACAGTCTTCCAATAACTAATTGAGCCACAATTTAAAGGGCTTCCTCACACGTGTGTGGGGAAAACTATAGATCCAATTTTTTCAGCAAAATGCTTTGGCATTTGATTCTGTACCTAGAACAATGGACATTAGATGAACCTCCTCCTTGAATGGACATCGGATGGATTGCCCTCCTTTATGAAATGGCTTAGTGAGGGGCTTTCTTCATTACATTGGGGAGTTTTTCATTACAAGTCTCTTTTTGCTGGGTAAGCAGCCATGTTACAGCTCTTCATACCAGTACGTAAGGTGGTCTGTGTGATTTTTCCATTGTCAGAGCCTCATGTCCTCTTAATGCTGGAGTCTCCTACCACCTTCAAAGACATTTAAATTATCTTTTACTGTTATTTTAGTCATTTCGTATAGGTGTGAATGGTGTGTGTCTAGTGCAGACATTGTATTGTCCCTGTTACAGTTTAGTGGAGTTACTTTGCACCATGAGGTGGGTCAATGACACAGTTTGGCTTTAAAACAAACCCTCTCAGAGGACGCGAGGCACAAATGATGTCAATTTCAGTCAAGCTGATATACCATAGACACTATTAAAAATAAAATAACTGTGTTTGTTTGGCGGATTTATTCCATAAATCACAAAAATTGTGCAGAATGCTTTAAAACTAAATTAAAATATTGACCTATTTCACAGTTATTTGGAACTGGCTGCTACCCATCCGTGAAATACATAGAAATTCTTTGTATATATTTTTCTAACCGTCAGACAGTGGGACTCGCTCGTTGATGTGTTTCCTACTCCACCATACCCCATCTCACCTTTTTGAGATCAATCTGTGCGAACAATAGCCGAGCAGGCATCCAACGCCGCCCACATTTTGACGGCTCATGATTGAATTCCGCTCTTGATTGAGGAACTGTTATTTATATATTTTTTAACATAGCTTGTCCATATCTAAGTAGATAAAATTCATCAAACTGTCAAACTGTGTTTTATCATTTTGGTGTTTTTTGAGCGCGACTGCCAGCTTTCTTTCAACATAAACCAAACTCCGGCCATGCTTCCATCTCTGGCTGCAGCCCTGGTGACCGTCAGCTTCCTACACCCACCAGCCCATGGTCTTTTATGCTATTTATGTTTCATTTTTGTTTTCTTGTGTGCCATTGCCATTGTTCTGTTATTTGCCATGAATTTTACGTTGGTAAAACTTCACATTGTGTTTAGAAGTCTGTCATTTTGACCCGGAGACCACCGTATTCTTGCAAAAATTGGACTATAGCTGAAGACGATTAAATCAGTGTGAAGTTTCACCTTTTTGTTTGCCCTCTGGACTGTGGAAGGTTTTCGACCCAAGAGATAAATTCCAACCTCCTAAAGATGTGGCACCTACTTACTTAGAAGGAAGTCAACATAATTCACATTACACATTAAACATATATTAAACTTTATTTCGAGCACAAGAGCTGCCGCACTGGGTCCACACAACCACACAAGTCCAAAGGGCACGTTGCATTGTTTTTGCTCCACCCGCCATGCTTGACCCTTGACCCCTTCCCCAATCCCCTTCCCATCAGCCCCTTCGGCCCCACCCCAGGAGGTACGCCTGCTTAGTCTCAGCTCCACCAGCATCAAGGTGAGCTGGGTGGCGCCCCCTGCGGGCAGCCGCCACGGGGACATAGTGCGCTACTCCCTGGCCTACGAGGCCCCCAACGGGGAGGACGGCAAGCGCCACGAGGTTCCCGGGATCGCATCCAACGCAACCAGTTTCGTGCTGGAGAACCTGGAGAGGTGGACCGAGTACACCGTCTGGGTGAGGGCTCACACTGACATCGGGCCCGGCCCGGAGAGCCCGGCGGCCCGCGTCAGAACGAAGGAGGACGGTACGTCTGAGGCCCGACCGTGCCGACTTTGGGCCGGAACTAACCCTTCACTGCCGAAAAACACCCTCCTATTGTATCCCTGCCGCTGCTACTACTGCTGTTCCCTGACATCTCTCTTCTGCCTCCCTCCTACGCTGTCCTTGCAATCAATCTGCCTTTTTCAGAACACGATGACATTGTTAAAGCCTGCCGGGCAGATCCCTCGCTGAGCTGAGGTGTCTAGAGAGCGGCCCACGCGGCAGCATGACAGGCTGTGTCTGGCCGAGTCAGAAAAGAGGGCTGAGGCGCCGGCTCAATGGTCACTTTGGGCCCAGCTGGGAGGGAAGCCGCGCAACACCTAGCGCTCGCTCTTATCACCGGTGAAAGGCGTCGCGGTGCAGCACACAGCGCAGTGCCCCGGGTTAGGACTTCATTACGGCAAACGCTTAAACCAATCTCCACGACTTGGGTGACGATGCAATTTATCACGCCGTACCCTAATTAAGAGCAATGGACTCGTTTGGACTGGTCTCTTTTTTTATTGCTCAAAGAAAAAAGAAAACACTGCGGCAATGCACATTTTACTGGGCTGAAAAGAAAGGCAGCGTTTCGGGGCTGGTGGAGGGGCGGGCGGTTCTGATGAACAAATGCACTCTGTCTGCCTTTTCTCTTCCTTTTCATCCTAATTATGTTATGCTTACAAGTGGCTGGATGAATTCAGTTCCCCCTGTGCCCTTTATTGTGTTTGGATCGTATTTTTCGCTGGTCCCAGAATGACAGAACAGGACGGAAGGAGGATGCACTGGGATCTGTTTTTGTTGTGTGGGTGGGGATCTGGGGGTCATCTGTAATTCAGCACTCGAAAGAACAAAACATCCCTTTTGCTGTTTATTGAGTTTGAACATGCGATTGGATGCGTCAGGATGTTCCCGATCTTACCGGTGCATTTTTCTGTTTGTTTGTTTGCCGCAGCTCTGTTTTTAGTTTGTACCCCGATAATGGCGTCTTAACTTAATCGACGTTCGGAAGAAAAAAAAACGAAATCGTGTTTTTCCCAGTCATCAGAGCAGACCTTCGTTATTCGCGTTATCTCTTTCGCGCACCTTCCCTCCCTATCTCTACCTCTACCTCTCTCCGCCTTTTCCTTTCCCCTGGACACATTTCTTCCCTCCGTCAACACCCGCTGAATTCTAATCTGCTCTTCTCATCCCTCCCTCCTCCTCCACCTCCTCTACCTCGTTCCTCTAGTTGCAAACCCCGTTTGACTTTGAGCTCTCATCGCCTCAACCCGATTTCTCTGCCGTCGGTTTCCTGGTGGTTTTCCTCTCCTTCTTCTCTTCTTCAACCACCTCTCCCCCCTGTCGGGAAACCCGCCATGGTGCCTCCTCCCTAACATGCCCACAATTTTGTTTACCCCTCATTGAGCCCTACAAGGCCTCTGGCAGTCTCTTAATTTGTTTTAATAAAGTGGAGTGGAGCTCCGAACTCTCGGTCTAATAATTATGAATCTGCCTCTGTCGTGAACGGTGATTAGCTTGTAGGTACTGTATGCAGCAGGATGATACCTGGTTTGTGTCGAAGCATTCCGACACGCGCTCTCTCTCTCTTTCTCTCGCTCTCTCTTGTTTGATTTGATTAGATTCATTGGACAGATCAAAAAAATATATACAATATAACAGGACATACAGTGTGGCAAATACATATTCATTGAAAATGTCGAGGATAACACAATAAAATTAAAGGATAACTTAATTCCATTGTGGTCCTCTTTCCAGGCAGACAAAGATAGCCACAGATGTCTAAGGTACCCTGTACTGTACCATCACATCTAGGCTACAGAAAAGCAATGCATCCTTACATTTAAAACTACAAAGCAATCTATCTATCTATAAATATGCATACATCAACACACTTACTGTACATACAGTACATGCATATGTACATACATACAGTGCCTACACACATTACATCCATATACTGTATATATACACACACATACTTACACACATTCCTACATACATGCACTCACATAATGTACATTTCTAATTCATTCTCTCATTTGGTCAAGTTACCATTTCCCACATGTTTAAAGCTAGTTTTTATATTTGCTGGAAGTCTATTCCACTATACCGCTGCCATGTACAGAAAGGTATTTTGCCCAGAACATGTCTTACTACATGGCACAAAGTCTGTGGCCCTGCCTCTAGTTGAATAGCCATGTGAGTCCCTAACTACCATGAAATAATTCTCTCTCTCTCTCTCTCTCTCTCTCGTGGGTTTGAGAACCGCGGCGGCTCATTCAATCCGGTTGAATTTGAGAACGCTGACGTGCAGCGTTCTCCTGCCAGGACTTATTTGCCTCTGGCTCTTGATTTTGTCAGTCGTGAACATTAGCCTGGAATGGGATGTAGGTAGTAGCCCGGCCGGTACAGTACGTCATGTTATGTCGCATTACGTTACATTAGCTTTTGTTCTTCCTTCAGACGTAATTCTGGAATATTTCCACTTGAAAATGTTGCCTTCTGGTTGCCAAATAATCAAAACCAATCTGCTTGCTATGTGAACAATAGATAGATAGATAGATAGATAGATAGATAGATAGATAGATAGATAGATGATAAAAATCGAAAATAAATAAGGTCATATTAATACGTAAATCTAATCTTAACCAAAATGATAATAATTTTAATTGGCACTATATATATATACAGTGGTGTGAAAAAGTGTTTGCCCCCTTCCTGATTTCTTATTTTTTTGCATGTTTGTCACACTTAAATGTTTCAGATCATCAAACAAATTTTAATATTAGTCAAAGACAACACAAGTAAACACAAAATGCAGTTTTTAAATGAAGGTTTTTATTATTAAAGGAGAAAAAAAATCCAAACCTACATGGCCCTGTGTGAAAAAGTGATTGCCCCCTAAACCTAATAACTGGTTGGGCCACCCTTAGCAGCAACAACTGCAATCAAGCGTTTGCGATAACTTGCAATGAGTCTTTTACAGCGCTGTGGAGGAATTTTGGCCCACTCATCTTTGCAGAATTGTTGTAATTCAGCCACATTGGAGGGTTTTCGAGCATGAACCGCCTTTTTAAGGTCATGCCACAGCATCTCAATAGGATTCAGGTCAGGACTTT
>OMKR01010594.1:2328-12363 GCA_900302355.1 Cyttopsis rosea
CATGGAAGAGCCGCGTCGCGGAGCCCCACGCAGCACCATCACCGCCCGCAGCACCATCACTGCCCGCAGCACCATCACTGCCCGCAGCACCGAGATCCCCACCCAACATCGCCCCTGCCTGCCCACGAGCC
Organism: Cyttopsis rosea; assembly: GCA_900302355.1. Lineage (NCBI taxonomy): Eukaryota > Metazoa > Chordata > Actinopteri > Zeiformes > Parazenidae > Cyttopsis > Cyttopsis rosea. The sequence continues at coordinate 2,460 of OMKR01010594.1, forward strand.
GGAGCGGCGTGCTCCTGGTCCACGGCACCCCTGGGGGCCCCCAGGAGGAGACGCTAATGACAGTGCGCGGGGGAAATGCCGGGTATGTCTGACTATCAGCTGACGGCACAGGCCATTTCGGTGGCTGTTCCCCCCTCTCTGACCAAGAGGAAGTGTTTTTGCCTTCTAGTAAAAGAGTCAAAAAACACTGTTATTTGCCTTCTACCCTGGGGGCTTTGGCACAGACTGTGCACGGTAGCTCCCGCGCCATAGCGCCGCCTTCTCAGAGTAAGGTAGTATTGCTGCTGTCCCTGAGACTAGCGTTACAGCCATAACTGCCGTCTAACGTCCACAACGCCTGGGGTGCACAACAGAGCGAGCGGCTCCAGACTCTCTCACAGCCCTCCTCGGATTCATGCCTTTATAATAAGCGTGCATTAAAGCAAGCAACTTCACGCTCCTTCCTGTACAGAAGGAACATTGAGCCCTTCCTTAATGAGAAGAATAAAGCTCTATCACCTTTTACCTCTCACCCATGAGAAGGCGCCAAACGGTACCAAACGGGACCCCCACTGCTGCACAAGGACAGTGCCCCTAGTGGGACACGCCTCCGAGCTTGAAGCACACAATGAGCCTCTGAACCCCTGGACCCCCTGGAAAGTCCAGGGCCCGGACTCGGTCCCGGTGGATGGACAGGACACTGTGAGGGAGCTATGGGTTACAGCTCTCGCGCACAGTCCACTTACCGGCTCTACGCTTCCAATTTGATCGTGTGCTGATCGTAGCCCCTGTGCTGCAGTATTGTTCCTATTTTGGAATTTCTGCAGTCCCTCAAGGATGAGCAGCTTAGAGTGTACATGGCAGCGATTTCAGCTTGTCATGAGGGTTTCGGTCCAGTGTTTAGTCACCCATTCGTGAAGCGTTTTCTCATGGGGCTGCGACCGCCCCTCAGTGGGACTTGTAGCTGGTTCTGGACATGCTCTGTGGTACACCGTTCGAACCGGTGTCTCAGATCCCGTTGAAGCTGCTGTCTTTTAAGATGGAGCTGCTTATAGCTCTGACCTCTGCAAAGCGTGTCGGGAATTTTGTGAGCTCTGTCCGTGCAACCTGCCTGCTTGGCCATTAATGGAGACCTCAGCAGTGCGGTGTTACATCTTAACCCGGCTTTTATGCCTGAGGTTGCGACAAGCTGATCCAGATCGAGGGTGGTTACCCTCGATGCCTTTTTTCCTCCTCACCAGAGTGCGCACACTGGCGTGCTATGTGGACCGCACAACTTCAATTTGTTTGTCACAACAACTGTTTGTGTGCTATGGAGTGGCTGCACTTGGCCAGCTGCTCTCTGCAAAGTGCCTTTCTCATTGGTTATGCGATTGTTTCATGATGGCTTATGAGTCAGCGTGTCGGGATGTACTGACCGTTCTCCATGCCACTCTACTTGAGGTGTGGTGGCCTTGACTGCCCTTTTTAGGGATGTCGGGGTCGTGTTGCGTGTATATTGCGCTCACTGTTGGCTTGGTTGCTTCAGCCTTCACCCTGGACCGTTACGCACTTGAGGCATGTTCGGGTCCAGCAGGGAGTATAGTATTGGGGATCTCCACCCCTGGTACACCAATAGGAGCCTCCTGACATAGAACGAGAGTTGCTGTAGCTTTGTAACAACAGTTCTATGAAGGAGGCGTATACCCCCCTCCCCCAAAGGTTTTATACCCCACTGGACCTTCATCAGTGTTGCTGAATTGTTGTCAGAGGGCGGGTAGCGAACTCCTGAGGTTTATATACAGCGATTCTGCTCCATCCTGATTGGCTGAAGCGAGTATGAATACATTTCATTAGTTCCGCTTACACAGGTTGGATGTACAGTATACCAATAGGAGTGTAGCCCCTGTATTTACAAAGCTACAGTAACTCTCAGCTTCAGTACCACTCACAGCAGGTAACGTTTATACAATCTATGAGATATGCAAGTAACCACAGCCTCGAAAGCAAGTCCATATCTAAGGGCATAGAAGTATTTCCAGTCTGAAATCAAGTAGCAGAGTTAAATTTTCTCACAGATACAATCACATTAAGTTTCATTTTTACTGACCTGGTACATCTGTTAGGTTACCGTATAATTCAGCGAATTTTCAAGGTTGGCATCATTTGAATCATACATACATACTTTTGAGTGTCTCTTTGCAGTGCAAATCGTTATATTTTCTTGTTGAATAAATCTGAAAATAATTCTATAATGAATCACTATACTGTCATATTTCTTCAATTTAATTTAAGAAATAAATTATCTATTATCTTGTCCAAAAATTATCCATCGAAATTAAGGACATTTCCTTTAAATTGTGGCACCTGTGCATGTATGCATCCAATGAACTTGACATTCTCGTTCCATGTTTTTATATTCGAGGTATCGTAGAATGAATGAAATATAGTCTTGTATCAAAATTTCACTGACTCCTGTGTAACTTTATTAAAGTTACATATATGTACTTTCAACAGTTACTCTAATATGAAGTTGTTTCTGTAGTTTGAGACATCTGCCAGAGGTGGCAGTATAGGACTGTAGCCTATAGTGTCAGTAGGCTGGATGGATATAGTAGGACACCTTTAAACACGCCTAATGGTAATGGGAGCCCAAAAAACTGTTAATCTTGTTATATCTCTAGTCATATTCCCACAAGGCCGATATATGAGCTGGGTAATATTTTGTTTGAGGCTCAAGCAAGGATTTGTTTTTATAGTTTAGGGGGGGTCAAATGGAAGTGCAGAAGTCTCAGTTCTCCACCAGAAAAAATACTAGTTTATTATATATATATTGTATACCTATATATTATATATAGGTAGCGTTCTCATCCTATTTCCATTCCATTGTGTCAGTCCATCGCTCCAGACTCAATTCTTTTCAGTTAGGTCATATTATGTGTTCTGGTAAAGCCAGTTAATAAGGACAGGCAAGTGTGAGGCAGGTGAGCGATCGGTCATCAGATTGGGAGGCAAACCGCTTTATTCCAGGATTCGGGTCACTGAAGGGATTGTCTGTGATATAACACTCTTGTCTGTTGCTGTTCACAAATCTTAAAACAAATTTGCACTAATTGAGGCAGCAAGTTCTGATACTGTGTAAGCAGCTAGAGAGCTGAATAATTATGAGCATTGTAATGGGATCCTTTTTAATAACTGGCACCAAAAAACCCCTGAGTGCTTTTGGATTATAGTGTAATTGTTAATTCCTAGCAGAAATGCCAAGAATTTCTCATTTGTCAATGTCTGAGTTGGTCAGACTAGATGTTGAGACTGCAATCACTGGAATCCCTCCGGATTAAGGATCAGTTAAATCCTTCCAAACAACCTGTCAGGGATAAAAATTGGCTAAGCAAGTATCATTTGAATTTCTGTAAAAACTGCATTCAGTGCGGCTCCCCTGTGCGGCTTTTTCTGCATTATATAAATCAGCTAAATACAAACTGTATGACATAATTCACTTTTCTATAGAAACGTGGCGTCTTTAAGCCTTCAGGGAAAAACTCATCTAAAGACTCCTTATATCACCAAAAGGGAAAATGGCATTAGTGGCATGTAGTTCAAATCCTCAAGAGAATGCAATACCATTTGCCTCTTTGTTCTTGTTCTCATCCATTCGAACAAAACTACAACAACAAAAACTGCAACTGTTTGATTTAAACCAGTTCCTTCACATTTATTTCAACAAGCAGACTTTTGATTGGCAGCATTAATGGCTCATAGTGTCTTAGTCGTTATAATTGGATGCTTTTCTTCAAAGTTAACATTAACAACAGCCCGACAAACGGGGAATCTGAGTCAAAATAAATCCATCCAGTTTGAAAATGACGAATGTTGTTTTACTACATTCTTGCAGCCTCTCCTTAGAATGAGTTAAGCCACATCCTTTCTTCATGTCTATTCTTTGTCGTTTACAATTGATTTTCCTGTTTTCAGTTATTATTCTTCTACAGTGTGAAATTGTATATACTACGGGTGATTATAATGTAAGTCATTGCGTAAATTCAGGCCTGCTCAGGGAGTCACGCCAAAATGTCATCTGACCGTCAATCAGCATCTGATGGGTCACGTGTCAGATGATGTGTACCTATCACTACTCTTCTACTCACCAAGGCAGAGTATTTAAATCTCCCTCCTGTCAACGCCGCACGGCAATTGCCCAAATCTCCCACCTCCCCCCCAGCCTCCTCCTACAGCACCAGAAGATAACACTGATGACAATGAATCGGTGTCGGAGCCTTACGCCAAACGCAACTGTATCTATCGACCTGTCATCGATATAATGAAGTGCTTAAAATACGACAAAGTGTTCTCGACTGAACTATGAGTTCTGCATCCTCAAAAACATAAAAGAGAGAAATTCCGACTGAAAGAGTAAGGGCCCATATCCTAATAGAATTGTAGACGCTTAGAAATCTGTGCCAAGGTAAAATAAAACGGATGGTGGCTTTTGTCAGGCCAAGGCCCCTAAGAGACAATATTGTTTTGTCTTGACCTATCAATAATCCGTTTGGTCTTTTAATTTATTTTTAAAATGCAAAATAGGCCGCACCAACAAAATCCATTGTGCCGGCTCCTTGTGAATGGCTGCTGTGACATACTTCATCCTTCCAACCCACGCCATCATTCATAGATAAAAAGGTTTCATTCAGAATGGCATGAAGGTTTCTCTACTCTGTTATTCCTCTAACGATAAAGAAGAGGCAGCTTTCATCAGCTTGCCATCACCAAAGCAAAATGTAGGGTTTGTGGCTGTGGGTACCATTTTGCTCGAGAGGTTGGACCTGTAGGACGTATTACTTCGCAGGGTGGTACGTGTGTATTTTGCTGCATTTTAGTGAATTGTCAGCCGGCGCCATCCTCTTGATATGCTTGTAAATAAGCTCTTGAGGGTCAGTCCATGGTCCAGCATGTGACAGATTAGCAGGCAGCAACCATTAGCATCACAGCCCAAAGGAGACCAGCTCGAAGACTTAATGCATTTTGTGGGTCACTGGAGTTGTGTTTTTCACTCAACAGCTGCAGCTGCAGCTCCATAGAGCCACTTTAATTCCTGGATATCTGCCAGTGTGGTGATTCAATCTTGGTGCAATATCAAAATTCAGTGTTTTGTCGTGGATATGAAAGGTAAACACCATTAGAGAAGTACAGCCAAAGCCTTGCGGTGTAAGTGAGATAATAAATATAAGAGTTGACCAGGGGTCCATTATCTGAAATTAGTTTTACTTTTACTAAGGAAACACAATAGCACATTCAGTTCAGTTTATTTTTGAAATTTCTTTCTTTCTGTCATTTTTCATCGTCCATTGTCTACAAGGCTGCACGCAGCCTTTGCTCATGCTGTTTTTCAGTTGTCAAATGCTTTTATGAGCCTCCACTTTTCAACAAGGTGTTACAAAAGTATATTGAGTAAAAAAGAAAAAAAGTTCCATATTCTGTTGAAAGCAAAACTTTAATAGGAGTCAATGTTTTGTTGCTGTCAAACTCTGACGACAGTAGTGAGAAATTAATAGTCACAATGAGGATTGAGCCTTTTCCTCCATTCATTATCCAAACTTGCACACAGCCAATATTCATTAAAATGGACGTGCACAGAAACATTTCTGTGGTTTCCATTGGCATCAGATATTTCTTTGAAGTTTTTAAGCCTAAGAGACTGTCGTATCTTAACACACTTGGACCAACCTTTATTAATGTTTGATCTCAACTGAACTGATATGGACGTCTTGTAAAAATTGAATGTTTTTACTCAAGAGTGGCAAAGTGATTAAAAAAGAAATCTTTCTCAGATTAAAACCGGATCCCTCTTATAAAGTTATTTAGATAGACTTCTCTGACCTCACCCGTCATTGAATCCCGTGTTAACTTTCCTTGAGTATATTCTCTCTCTCACTTTCATTAAAGCAGTCCTGACATTGAGGCTTTCGTCAGAAAGTGACATTCATCATCGTCTTTAACAATCACTCGTCTTCTCCGTCTGATCTTCAGTGACCCGATGTAAAGCCATGTTTCTACAGCCATTCACAGTGAGGATACTGTAACGAGGAGCCAGGCGGCCCAATAACATCAGCTCACGTGCTCACAGAAAGTCTCCAGAAATCCTGCCAACATTATGCAAACGTGTTTGGCACAGAGATGTCAAAGAGTCACATTTTGATCATCTGAGCACTTTCTCCTTCCCATACATCAACTCCTCTTGGCGCATTCGTTTAGAACGGCTTCAGACGACGACCGTTCCATACCATCATCTAGGCAGGTATTCGTGCGGGAGTCCACTATAATTCCTCCCCTGCAGGGCCTGATCTACAGTATGAATTAAGGAATCGATCATCCTCCTCATGTCAGACGTAAAGGGATCAAAGGAGGGCAGCTTGGTACCAGAACGTTTGAAATGGCCGTCCTGGTTGCTCTGCGCGCACATCAACCTCTCCTCGTTCACCGTTGCATTTAGAAAGCGAGTGATGAGACGGAGCTGCGGGAAGAGCATCTTCTGCAGGTCCTCATAGTGCACGACCAGTAGACGACGGCCAAACTTCAGCCAGCTAATTGCATGGGATGCCCACCAGGGGGCGTAGCTGGCAACAAATTCTGGCCACTCTGCAAGGAAGAGAGGGCAGTTATTGGCATGGAAAGCATTACTGGCTCTATAACAGTTTCAGCCCTGCAATCTGACATTAAATCATGCGAGCAATGCTGCTGAGGAGCAGTGTGTGGTAACCAGGGATCATTATTTCACACTTTGTCATTATTATTAGTTAAACGTATTTCATTGAAGTCAGCACCGAAGTGTTCACCAGCCCCTTGTGAGTTAGCACTCTATCATAGAACCAACTGACAATAGGTTAAAATAAATAAATAAATTACCCACAACACCAACTCGCCTCCCAAACCCCAAAGCTATTATCTTTTCGCACTCTCCGTTACCTTTGCTCTTCCACTGCGCATCGGTCGCATGACCCAAGTGCCCGGCGCACTTGCGGTTGAATTCGGCCATGAGCGACCGGTAAGGGTTTCGAATCAACAAGATGGCAGAGTCAAACATCTCAATCTCCTTCTGGCCGCTCTCATGCGTCTTCACGCAGATGCTGCGTCCGCTCTTCCAGTAGTCTTTCTCTCCTTTGAAGCCTGCGATGCAGATGGGGTGAATGAATAGACATTCTCTTTTCTTTTTCCCTGCACCTTCAGATTGGTCCCAATGGAAGGCGCATTATAAATTAAATGTACTACATTGACGCATCGGATAAGGCGTTTTACTTTCAAAAGTATTGTGCCCTCCCCACCTCTATTGTACAGCGCGCCATCGAAATAGAAGCTGCCGGTGTAGTAGCCCGTCACGAGTTCGATCAGGTGCCGCACCCAGGTGTTTCCTGCACCGGGAAAACTGGCAAGAGCCACTAGGGAGCTGGACCGTTGAGGCAGGAACATCCTTTCTTTGCACCTGGAGTCTAGCAGCACACAGTAACGAAGACCAGGATTGGATTATCATGCTTCACGATGCATCTAGGTGTTGCAGCTTCAGATAAATTACAGTTGACGGAATGCAACCGAAACAACCGTACTTTCATACATGACCGATGAATGTTTTTGCCACAGATGCTAAACAACGCTATGAGGAGAGTCTCACCGAGGACGGGAGTGTGATACACTTGGTAGAAGTCCTGGTCAGCTGGCTGCGTGGACACGGAGGTGGTGCTGGTGCGATTCATGACAGTGTCACCCACACACGGCTGGCCCTGCGGCTGTTGGCTGAGGCTATAGAGAGAAGTTGTCCATGTGCAGAAACAGTGGGGCATCCGCAACACTGCCAGCGGGAGCTCCTATAAAAAAAATAAAAAATAAACTGAATTGAAAGATGCTCTATAGTTCTATAACATTCTCTAATGCTGGCAGGAGCTGGTTGCCTTTCACTCCGATTGTGACAATGTCAGCTCGTGGCAATGCAATGTCTACATACGTAACGTCTACATTCCTTTCAATGCTTCTCCAGTAAATCTCCAGTACATGTTTAACGTCAACAAATGAGGACCCACACTGCAGTATGAAATTCTGGAAGGTTATGCGCGATCATACATGGAAATGCATGCACACAGACACACAGGGTAAGTATGCCACTGCGGTGAGAATCAATCATACCGCAGTCACCAACAGATGATGTGCAATATTCATGCCAGCCGTGTCTGTTTTCACAGGGGACCCAGCTGGAAAAGCACTGGGTACAAGGGCACATTTACAAAGACCATCCACTTCTCATTAGAAGCAACATTAAACCATAAACAGTCACCAGTGGTTGTGGAACTCTGTCTCCCGATGCATGTTACTCTGATCTCCAGGGAGCAGAGAACGCTGTAGGAGACGCATAACCTCCTCTCCAGGGACTAAGTTACTCCTGCTATGCTGCAGAGATGCAAAGCAAGCCTCCCATAGTGACTGCACAATGAATTAATCATATTTTTCTGCAATTTTAGAGAAGCAGCTCAAACCTTATCTGTGCAGGTCTCGATGCAGGACTGTATGGTGAGATTGGGTTGAAGGGAGTCGATGGGAAAGGCGCTGATGGTGCTCTTTGGTATCTTGAAGCAACCGCTGTAGTGAACATTCCTGACTGGAAGAGAGAAACGTGGTAAATTGTACCAGGATCTGTGGAACTGTCTTGAAACAAAAAAAACCATAAGATAGCCAACACTCATCTCGATAGGCTTCTCTATAGAAACTGCGTGAGCACTTGAACAATTGCTGAATAATTGCTGAGAAACTTTCCAAAAAGTAAAGAACAATTACCCGTGTGGTTTTTAAAAATCTGCCTTCCTCGCTGATAGACTATTTGCAATGGTTCAAGCAGCATTGGGAAACCGCAAAGTATAATTGTATAATAAATAAATACCACTGTTGTTATGTGACAATTATACCGTAAATACAATTTGGCTCCCGACAGAGAAACAAGTGCACACAGCAGACAATGTGTTAAACAGCTTGTTTGTACACATTGTCTATCTTTATATATATTACATTCCATCATTTAGCAAAAGATATTATCCAAAGCAACTTAGAATAAGCACAGTTTGCCAGTAGTATCAAACCACAGTATATCACAGCGGTTATTTTCTCAACTTACATTTACACCACCATTTCTAAATTAAAAAACCAAACAACAATTTTTTAAGTCGAATTGAATATAAATGTATTAGAAATGGAGATTTATCGAAAGTTCAGACAGGAAGGCTACCTATCTACGGCTGACGTCGTCCATCAGCCCTCCGGCAGGCAATCAAATGGAATCATCCACTTCCCTGGGGGAGCCAATCATCGTCCTCCCTGCAAGTATTTGTATCCGCCTGCCCTCTCTCTCTGTCATTTCAGATGCTGTGTCAAGCGCTCCCACCTCCACCCCTTCTCCACCCAGCAGCCTCTCCGATTCCCCAGGACACCTGTATCAGCGTAGTCTCCATCACCACCAGCGTCAGGACTCCATGGGGGGGAAGATCACTCCTGCGGTCCTCCGAGATCCCTCCTCATCCATATATATTCATATTGCATTCTGTACAAGCTGTGTAGAATCATGGAGTCCTAATGCCAAATCTGTCAAATAAATGTTTCCTTCACCTAGTCTCTCCTGATTGAAATTGATTTTATTTTTTTCATCGTACTCTAGGTCAGATGTTACAAACATTGAACAAACTGCGGTTGGAGTAACAAGTCTGACGCATATCGCACTTACACTTCCTGTGGCCTGGGAGTTGTTCCTCCACCTTGTAGACGGAGAGGCGTCCCACGCCGCCGCAGCGCGCACCCCTCTCCCCCCTGCATGCCAGGCTGCAGTCCTCCTCCGGTGCCTGCGGGCTGCTGATTCGGTTCCCACAGTGGCATTCAGCCCCGTATTCAAGGCCTGCAAACTGGTACCCACTGAACA
>OMKR01010595.1:3307-20989 GCA_900302355.1 Cyttopsis rosea
GACATCACGCCAGCGCTCCATGATGCAGGAAAGGGAAGACCACCTCGTGGCTCGCCGTGCTGAAACAATCACAGCGGCCCTTGCTGGGTGGGTTTGGGTTTATGACTCACTGGCCAGTGTTTCCCAGAACCCGGCCACCCCAGGGTGTATCCTGAGCTCGTGTGTGTTTCACACCCCCTGCTTCCATAGTCCATTATATTCTACTCTTCAAGTTTACCGCACAGTAAAGTCAGCATGAGTAAAATTAAGATTTGCGAGGATCTCTTTTAGAGGCCGCACCGTCACTTAGTCACATTGTGACCTATGACTTCATTTGGAAGTACCGGGAACGGGCGATAATTTGGCGTGTTCTACACTCCACCCTGATATGTTGCTGTGGTGAACGTGGCAATGGTGGAAAAACAGAGACCAGTATGTTCATAATATGCCCCTTTTACGGTAAATTGTAAATGTCTTCATCGGGAACCTCCCCAGTGACATACAATGTTACACTTGATCTAAACCAAAAGGCCGAGAAGCGATACCCTGTCATCGTTTGGCTCCAAGGTCGGCCTCTTGCTCCAGTTATCGCCTGTAGCAGTAGCTTTATCTTAAGATGAGGAGGGCACATGGAATTATGATAAAATTACAAAGAATTTCAAGACAGCTGAATGAAGCCATGGTCAAACTCCGTCCATAGAGTTTTAACTCAACTCCAATATATAGAGTGGTCATTATTTACAGTAGGTTATTACATTAGTAGGTGTTCCAAAATGTATATTCTTATTGGCAAACAACCAGCAAAAATATATTAATTGTGATGGAGCAAGGGTCTTGAATAAAACTCAAGACCTTCGCAAGTCACACAAGCCTTCTTATTTCAATGACTAAGCTATTACTTTTTATTTATTATTATTATTATAATTACATCTTTATTTAATCAGGTAAGAACATCATGTACATACAAACGCCCATATACAAGTGCTGAGTCACATCACTTGTTGTGATGTGCACGGGTCACATCATCTGCTCAGTGCACATCTTGACATGGTCCAGATTGTTATTAGATCCTGTGTAATGAGAGGGCAGGGGGATGAGAAATGTTGGGAGTTCCAACACAAACACAAACAACTAAAAAACACTTGGCCGAACTTAGTCACAGAGGCATAGGGACAAGAGGGCGGTGAATCGAGGGTCTGTCTTCCTCTGTCCCCCGGAAATTTTGCTTTCGCAAATACACGCGTTGATGCAGAAAACCTAGAGAATCTCCAGAGCACCGTGGCAGTCTTACTTGTGACGGGTTTTTTTGTTTGAATTTACTAACACACTCAGGCACACACCTGTGATGAGTAGAGTAGGCTCCTGGGATGCTTTGAAACTTTTCTTTGTCTTTTCTTTCCTTCTGCTTTGACTGCCCTCTGGAATCTCTGATAGGTCATTTTGACTGGAAGATGATAGAGAAGGACAGGGATGGAGAGAAGTAAGTACGAAGCAAACATCTTAACATCATCTTTTGTTGTTTTATATTATTCAAAAGAATGGACCGTGGCATCGCCTAAAGCACCAAACTACAACTTTCCATTCAAACACATGTGGACTGCAATGACAGGAGATATAAAACAGGCTTGTAAAAAGAAAAAATATATATATAAATTAGCCACTGTCTGCACTCTGCCAATACCAGAGGTGTGGTAGACACATATAGTACACAGCTCTGACAGCTCGGTGGTGGCCTTCCCAGAAGCACATTTTAATTTTTTTAAAACAGAGAAAGTACGATGACTACCAGCATTCGTTACAGCCAAGTTCAACTGTCCAAACACTGTATCAACCCCTTTGGATGCAATATTTTAGAGGAAAACAGTAAAAAATTGCCATTTAGCTTACACTAATGGAAAGAAAGCATTCAATAAGGGGATTGGTTTGGGACAGAAAACAGAGACAGGGATAAGATTGTGTGAGATATTGTGTGAGACTAGAGCCCAGAAAGGACTTTTGTGTGAAACACTCAAACGATCACAGAGGTTGCCAATTCACATGCTAGTGAGAGTGTGTTACTGTTTGTAAGAAGAATACTGTACAATGGTGCAATTACTGAGATCATGCCGGTCATGTCCGACAAATGTGATCAGCTGCTGGGAAGTGGTGATTCCCGGCTTGAAGTTGAAGTTGGGATTGGTTGGGATTTATTGAGGCAGCCCGTTTGTCCCAGATTGCTAAAATTGACTGTTTCCTCAAGAGAGTAGTGAGTAGGTCGTAGCAGTAGTGGTCGCATTAGCTAAAAGTACTGGGACAGTGACCTTTGACCCTCCTCTTCCTCGCTGTCCTGGTCATCTGACCGCTGGAGCTGGCGGACGGCCTCCTGCAAGCCTCGGATCTTGGCCTTCTTCTCGTTCAACACCATGACGAAACGCGAGTACAGCTCCCTCTCCATCTTCTCCTTGTTCTGGACATGCTGCTCCAATCTGGTTAGTGGAACCCACATTGTCACAAATTACTCATGGTTACTTATTATACTGTATGTGACCCCCCCCAATAAAACAGTTTACTTGAATAATGGCTGGCTAATAAAACATAACACATTATATCAGCATTTAAAAGCGATTGTAGCTGTTAATAGCAGTTTCTTAGAAATACAAATAAAAGCACAATTCTGCTTAGTATTAAATATTTGTAGGCTATATACAGTACCACTGTTCTTGTTTTTTGTCCAACAGGATTTTTTAATGAAAGAGTATTCTTGTATGTTTTACATGTTGTAGTCATTAATATGTAGTGTATTTTACATGTTATCTGGTTTGGAGAATCCCAGAATTGCAATGGTATTGGTGTTGACAACCCAATCTTTGTTATTGTGACATCCCTGTAGTGGCAACTGTCCATTCTTTGTCCCAGAGGCAGGGAGTGTAACAGTAAATTTATGTTGAGATGATGTTCTAGTTAAAAAAGTAGTCAGACACTGACATAAGTAAATAACATAAATGGAAACATGATACATGGATCAATTGGGAATAATTTAAAACTGGTTCCCAGAAATGCCAAACCCACATTACTGACACTGAAACCACCAGTATTCAAAAGTGGGTGACCAATGATGCCATTTTTCCGGTACAGTAATCTACCAGGATTAGATTACTGTAGCAAATAATAAAAATAAAGAGAAATTGTGCACAAACAAAACAATCAACAAGGACGATGGCACCACATTCAAACAACTTTAGCATTTTATTTTGCAGTTTCACTCAACCACAGTCACAGACGTCTCGTGCGACATGCAACAGGAATGTTCTTCTCTCTCTGGGCTTACTGTCTGAGGATGCGCTGGTGCTCCTGCTGGAGTTTATGGTTCTCCTCCACTAGCTGGCAGTTTGCCGATTCCAGACCATTGCCTTGCTGCAGGGTCTGGCAAATCAGCTCCCTGTTCAGCTCCGTGGCGTCCGGAGCCGGCTGCAGCTCCACGGAGCCCAAGTACATCTTAAGAAAAGTAAATAAGAATAAATGAGAATTAGCAGAGCAATAGGGAAGGCTCCCCTCAGTTCCTGCTGTGAGCATATTTTAACAAGAGCTACCAATTTTTGTTACAACAGTTTAATGTTTGATGATGGAACCTCATAATACTCATGATTCAATGTGTGGTTCATTCATTTAGGTCAGGCAAACAGTGGGCACTTGAACGAGAATGGGATGATTACTTTGAATAACCAAGTCTGAGAATGGTAAAATGAATGTTTACCATCTACTGCTGCTGTGAAAATGAAAGAAAGAAATTTTTTATGGAAAAATCTACACAATTCATTTTGTGTTGTACATTTTCAATTTGAATTTAAAGGAAAACTCCAACATTTTCTAACCTAAGCCTTATTTTTCCTTTTTCTTTTACCATTGCGACCCGAGTGAATTGTGAATTGATCCATTATTGAGAGAATAGCTTCAGCCGACTCTTGCACACCAGGTCAATCGTGACCAATCGTTCTTCAGCGCCAAGATGTTTTATAAGGAGTTTTCCTTCAAGAAAGTAGTATTAAATGAGCAGCAAACACAGCCCACCCCCCAACTCTGCGTAGAGGAGCTAGAGCAGGAGGGTAATTGCTGCTCCTGGCTGCCCCTGGAGGAAGGACGGCCAGGATGGGATAAATGCAGAGACTGTATCTCATCGTTCGCCACTCCTGCATGTGTGTGTGTGTGTGTGTGTGTCACCCTCCGCATGTGTGTGGTAAATGTGTGATTAATTCTTCTTCTAATTTGGACAGAGAATGATGCATGGCTCATGAAAGATGTCATGTTAAACATAGTGGGGAAATAAACGGCACTACATTTGCTTGTTTGTAGCCCGAGACACTTTCCTTAGTTCTTACACACACACACACACACACACACACACACACACACACACACACACACAGGCTAGCCATACTGCACTGGGAAAACAGAAGGTGGTCAGGTGCTAAATCTTTGCTGGGTTGCATTTGGGGTCGTCGACCCACTGTAATAAAGTCTCCACCTTCAAAAGCTCCCATAAAATAGTTGTCATTTTTGTCCAGCGCCGATGCTGTCCCAGCAGGCCACACAGCTGTTTCCACCCCCACTGGTGAACCTGAACATGTTACAAGTGGACATTCACTCGCTGAGCTCCAGTGGCTTCCTAAATGTCTCCATCTCAGCCTCTTCCTTTTTCTCCCTCTCCAATTTTCCAGACTCTCAACAGATTATGTTTTCCTATTTGAAAAATGCTATCATGCTACAAAGATATAGTATCACTGGGAAAACAAAACGCAATACTAGAGAAAGGTGTTGCTGGATTTAATCACTGTAATAATGACCTTATTCAATAATATTTTAAAAGATCTTTATATTGATTTGTTTTAATATAAGACAACAATCTGCGTGACGGTCCAGTTGAGCGGTGCCATCTCTGTAGGTGTTGCTTCATAGCGCAGGAGTAAATGGTCTGTAAAGTGATGGAGCCAGTGTGATCACCACTAGGAAATGTGTAATTTGAAAGAGAGTAGTCTTAATGGAGACAGGACACTGAGCAGAGGACCACCCAGGGACAGAGGAAGAAGAAGAAGACGGTTCCCAAGGCCTCGTAAAGATCTACAGCAACGTAGGGATGTCATGGTGATCCTGCCCAGGCGTCTACAGGGAACTAAAAGGGAATCGGTGTGACACCGAGCGTCACAGGTCTTAGATTTGATACAGCTGGGACTCTGTGTCTGAAAGTGCAGCTCTAAACACAACCCTCATAAATCTAGGAGACTTTCGGCTAAATTAGAGCTTAATGGGAAACGAAACCCTTGATTAATGATGCGCTTTGGTCAACAGTAGATAAGAGGCCGGGAGATAAAAAGGCATCGGTTGACATGACTTCATATGACAAATGAGTTTCGTAACTGTTATTCAGAGCAGAGTGAAACACATAGTATGTGCGGCACATACAGTCGCACAAATAACAATAAATAAAAAACCTAATCTCAACCTTAAAGGTGCATAAGTATGTATTAATTAGTGTATAATCCCATGAAAATTATAATCATTGTGTTTTCGTTACCTTAGAATTAGCCGTTTATATCTCCATGGGGCCGGAGCCCCTTCCATGGAGGCCGCCATGTTTCTACAGGAGCCCAGAAGGGACAAACCAAACACTGGCTCTAGAGAGGGACTTTCGCGTTTTTCGCCAGTTTCGCGGCCACCATAGTTTCTCCTACACGGACGCCGGCATGTTGCACCCCCACGGACACGGAGGGGAATTCAGTTGGTTGCAATCTCCAACCTCACTGCTAATGGCCGCTAAATTCTACACACTGCACCTTTAAGTAATTTATTCATCATTTATTTTAGCAGTGACATGCTACTCACGCTAACATTTCCACGACAGTAAATTTGAGTGGTAAGTCCTTGCAGCTTGCATTTACTCTCTAATGAGACATGGGCACGGGCATAACTCGGATAAAATCAGTTGTTTGCTTTACGTTCTGAATATTTTCGGTAAAATACCAGAAGTTCCTCTGCCTGTGTGATCAGCTTTTGGGGAAACAGTGTGACATACTTGCAGTGTGTTACAGTGTGCTAGTGTAGAAATCTCAAATGCCGATTCAAGTGATAATTTCTTAGTAATATCAGTGGTTTGCCTCTGTTCATTGTCAAGTACCAGGACTCAAAAACAATATTTATTTCAAAATCACACCCCGAAAATAGGGGGAAAAAATGGAAAACCCTTGATGATTTTGCCAATGGTATCATTCAAAGAAAAATGTGATCGTGATTACTCTAGTGAACTTGTGAAGATCTAGTGAGCTTGTGAAGATCTAGTGAGCTTGTGAATCCAAGAAGATTGTGCGATATAAAAGAATAAAGAAGTAGTGGGCTCAAGACATTCTTAGCTGTCTTTTTCCACAATCCTCCATTTCCTTTGTGCCAGGCAGTGATAAAGTGAAAGGTCAGCCTGTACGCTGTGCCAGTGCCTACTGAGCTGTGGGAGATCAGATGGTACAGTACAACACCAGAGCCGACACCCTGGTGTCTGATGGCACTGGCCATGTTTCCAAAGCATCACTGAAATAAAATCACACATCACTATCTTTCCAAGCAGCTCTTAGATTTGTCTCCTTTTACTACTGGTATTACTGAATCACAAAAAACTAGTAAGAGTTGACATACTGTGAGACAGGTACTGCACAGTGTCATGGACAGAGATATGGACATGTGTGTCCTGTGAGTTTTGTACATTTATTTGTCTGTCTGACTGTAAGGTCAAACTGGGGAGAGAGAAGTGGGGGAGTAGGTGTGAAAGACAAAGCCAAAATATCACCAGAGCACATCATGGACATTGAGGGTAACAAAGCTTTTCTTATGAGCCAGCCCACCTCACTGCTGGCGTCCTAAAGTGACCTTTTATTCCCATGGACTGGCTGAACACACCCCTCTTGTTTTAATAAAATAACAAATTTGACAACTTTGCAAGGTGACAAAGGTTTACGCTAGTCTCATTTCTGGGGTTTTTCTTTATTTTCAAGCGTAATCATTCAATTGTTCAAGAACTCTGCCTTCAGTTTACTTTGCGTGCTATAACCTAGAACGTTAATGTAGCGCACCATTAAAACACTAAGGACAAAACTGTTATTTCAACCCTTTAATAGCGAAGTCCATTTATGGTTTAAAATAGTAGATTCAGACCAAAAGCAAAGCAAAAGGGAGAGAGTAGATGGGTGCTGTGTAGGAGTCTGGATTACAGACAAGCAGCTGCTAAGGAGGGAGGGGGAGGGGGAGAGAGAGAGAGAGAGAGAGAGAGAGAGAGAGAGAGAGAGAGAGAGATTCTATCTAAATCTTTGTTTTTTTGCGGGTGGGAAAGGTTCCTCAATGCAGGAAGTGTGGGCATTAATCAGGGAGAATGGCCATCAGCTAGTGCAGCACCGTGCGGAGGCGTCAGGTCAGATAGAGGGCAGGAAGTGAGAGGCGACAGTGGGCAGACAGTCGCTGATAATCCACATGTTCCCATAAATGGTGGGCATCTTAATTCACACTGCAGTCCACCAGCAGAAACAGAGGAACAACACTCTAACTGTGGCTACAGCACAGGGCACTGGTCTAAATGGAATGTTGTATTTAATGGCAGCTCAGTACACATTTTGGGCATGGGACTGTTGAGAGGACTGCTAATACCACACATTGTATGGTTTGTATTTAATAGAGTTGCATCTCCTCCTAATGAAGTCAAAAGTGAGATAAATAAAGATAAATAAAACACAGTAGTTGCCTCGCCTATGCATTTTTAATTAAAAACTTTTTTCAAACTATTAATTGTAGACCTAACTCTTTTTTTCCCCACTGCTCATATGAACTTCCACACATACACTTTATTTCAATAATTATGTTAAGAATTTGCTGTGGTCTAAGTTGATATGTGCCAAATAACACAGGTTGTTATCCAAGTTTAGAGAAATAACATTCTGTGAAATAGTAAGTACTGTGGTTATGGTTTGGTTCTAGAGGGAATAAAAACTGCCTGACTTCACAGCATGTTACCACTACAATGTCAGTGTTTATCAAAAACTACTTCTCATGCATTTTGGTTTTTCTCATGCAAAGATTATGTGATGCATTGAGCTAAAGTGAGGCAGTTCATGATGAATGGAACATAAAGAGCTTGATCAGAGACAAGGTCCAAGCGACACGTCAGAGAATGTGATATAGAAGTCATTTCTCAGGGAAGTATTTTACTTTGTTTGGATATTCCAGTGATACTATATAGTGATATTGTATATATTTAACCCAAATAACAAGCCCAGACTCTTGAGTCAAGATACCAGAGTGGAGGTATAAAGAAGTGTAGTCTGCATTAGTCGGACTCTCTGCTCTACTCAAATAATAATAGTTCAGTCAGCTCAATTAAAATAATGAATTTAATTGACTAGTGTATCATATTTCAGAAATAAAATGCTAGTGGCCCAAGTCGACTCTCTAAGATCTATTTAAATTGGTTAATTCATAATTTACTATTTACTATTATTCAATAAATAATACTTTGTTCAAAAAATTTGCTAAGCACAGGCACAAAGGAAGACACTAAGTCTACCCAAAACATCGACTTGATATTATAATTGACATCAGAGCATAGTTTGTGAGTGCATTAATAACATGCTGTTGTGGTGCTACGATGCCAAATTGTGTCTGTTTTCGATGGGAATTGGCAGGAGCACTGTGCTCGACTCGATGCTGAATTTGGCACCTCGCTCGGATAGAACTTCGCAGCACGGCACTCCGGGTGCTGACAGAATAACCGTGGTGCTTGGCATCTGCTGTGGCCTCCGCATCACCACCAGAAGAGAAACTGTGTGAAGTCAAATATGGAATCAGTGCTCTATTCATTTTTATCATATTGGTAATCCTCCCATCTGGTTTGTTTTTGTCAAGAGTGCAATTGATAGAACATTAAAAAGGTATTAGGTCTGAATGTTTTGCGATTATTATCAGATGCATATTGTTAAAGTTAAGGCTTCAGATGCATATGGATGAATCACAAATTGTGAGTTCAATCTAGGATAGAAACAAGCCTTATCGCCTCTTTGCCCTTTTCTGTGCCAAGTATAAAACAATCACTCTGTTAACCAAGACTTTATTTGTAATCAGCAGTATCGCTAAATAAATGCACAACTGTAAGTATGAAAATCTGTAAATACAGTAAATATTAAAGATAATGCCTTTAAAATATAACACAAGAAACAGAAAAGAATAACTAAAATAACAAGTAAATTTTGGCATCCTGTGTTGAAACTGGACAATAATCTATTAAGATACCTCATAGGTGACTTTGTTAGGCTGATAAGGTACCATTTCTGTCTATGAGGACTTGTGTAGTATACTGCAATCAAGATAAACAAGTATAATTTGAGCACAACTTTTCAAGAGATTTTTGTACAATGCAATATGTTAGCATGTTAGTGATAAAATAAAAATATTAATATAAATATAAAATAATTTTAGATTTGACTTTTTTAATACAGTAACTTAAAGCTCAATGAGAGGTCACTGTTTGCACACCAATATAAAATCAGCTTGATTATTCTGGACCTGTATACCCTGTATACCACCCTTAATCTGCTATATTAACAAAATGTCTTTCTCTCCAGCGATAGAGAAGTACTTAAACAGACATTAGGTAGGAGTTATTGTCTGTATAAGTCATTTTAAACACCTGCTCAGTAGCAGTTTAACAACAAAACCCCAAAATTACACACATCATTACAAGTTCTGGGGTCATATTCATAAAATATTAATGCCAGGTTAAGTTCAACACCTGTTTCGTCTCTCCTCTCCTTTCTGCTCCTAAAGGAAGCTCGTTTTTGGTAATTTCTCTACCCTCAAATTATCTGGCTGAGAAGATGTGCGCTTTTCAATTTCTGTGCAGCATGTTAAAAAAAAAAAGACTAAATGAGTGCATGATAGAAGAAAAGCTTAGGTATATATAAAAAAAAAGGTAGGTATAGAATTAAATGCATAACTCTACAAGAACATCAGGTGAGTGGGAGAGTCAAACAGTGTGTAGATATTTATCCTTGAAGTTTTCAATAGGATGTTATCTGACACGTGATAAAGCTTTTTGGGATGTGTGTGCATCCCTCATGTGTTAACTGTGTGCCACACACAGACACCAGTGGCGGGTGGTCATCAAATTCCTGGAAAACTATCATCCCCTTCATCATCATCAAGAAAAGGAAGAAAATGCAAGAAGTCACAAAGCGGTACAAAAGCGCCAAAAAGATAAAGTGGTTGGTAAAGTTTAAAAGACTATAATTGGTAGGTTGTTTTGTTTTGTTTGATGAAGACGGCAGTGTCCATAAATCTGTGTTTTACGGGGTCCCTACAGCACTGCTTACCCCCTGGCATTAACCCTCTGGCCCCCACTGTGTGTGTCTTTGTCCCAGGACCCCCAGTGACCTGTGGGCCTGAGGCAACAATGTCTCCCACCTCTGGAGGAATTGGACCCAAATTAGGTAAAAATACCTAAGAGACAACCTACGAGTGATTATACAAGATGAAGATCACCCTGGAATAAAGCAATATATACTTTAAATTGGACGATTTTTATTTTCTATATTACAAAATATACTACCATTTTCCCCACTGTGCTCTAAATTGTGGCCAGCTACTGTGTGACTGAATACAATGACTGGGTAAAAATTGCCTGATTCCTATCAGTGTCCTGAAGGCAACCTTCCTAATCCTGCCATAATGTGGAGAAACTGTAAAGCTTATCTTTAAAACAGCCCCCTATAAAATGTCAGACTTCCGTTCTGTGTTTTTGTGAGTTACTAGATGCATCTGCCCTCGGGAATAATGATGGGAGAGAAAAATGCAAAACGTCGGAAGTACACAAGCATTCAATATCATTCCAACACAGCCTATTTTCTAAGTTTTCAGAATATTTGATGAAACTACATTCATCAAAACTTTTTTTGTGTGAAATAAAACCACGGAAAAAAGACCTACAGTACAGAAGAATCAATTCTATAATGTAAGCTCGGGCCAGATCTCTTAATGCTGCTCACCGAAATGCCTTTGCAGGTCCTCTTATAAAACAGACGGCAGTGATCCGGCGTGAGGTGAAAAGAATAATTGCCCTTTTCAGTCACGCCTTCTCTGCTTCCCTCTCCTCTTCTTTCTTCATCCCCCATCAGTGCGTGATGCAGATACTCAACATATCGCTTCCTTTCAACTCCCATGTCATTTGACTCCTTTGTCACCTCGTCTTCTGAAACTGAATGCAAAGAATTGGTTAAGCACCTCTTACAGCAAACGTCCCTGTGGCTATACGCTCAAACATAAACAAGAAGTGCAGAGTTATGCGTGAACACTTCTGATATTTGAAAGACAGCGTGCCAAAAACGAGGAGAATGCCATCAGCTGTTGCACAGCTGCTCACATAGAGCTGAGGGTCCCAATTAACAGAGGTTCAAACATGGAAACACAGGAGCCGGTACAAAGGCCCACAGAACACACACACAGGAGTTAAAGCTCACATGTGAGTATATGCACAGATCTGTCACAGCCCCATCTCTGCATGTCAGCAGATGGAAAGCTATGGAAAACTAAGGAGCAGTTATGTTCCAGGTGTCCTAACAGGGCAAGCACAGCCACTTATACATGAACCCACACACACATAAAATACAGTGGCACATACAAAGATAGGTCTTGTAGAGGATTAATCTGACTTGTCCACCTGTAAGCTGCAGCACAGGAGTGAAACAAGGTCTGTTGTCCCTGTGGCTGATGAAGCAATAGCTTCAGAGCTGTGAGATGGGCTCCGGCCAGCTGTCTACTAAGCACAGCTCGCCTGATGACTGGCA
This sequence comes from Cyttopsis rosea, assembly GCA_900302355.1. Taxonomy (NCBI): domain Eukaryota; kingdom Metazoa; phylum Chordata; class Actinopteri; order Zeiformes; family Parazenidae; genus Cyttopsis; species Cyttopsis rosea. The sequence continues at coordinate 15,130 of OMKR01010595.1, forward strand.
GACCTGCTGACAACCTGGACGACTCAATAGTGAATGGCGTGGCTCGCTGTATTGCACAAGTCGTACGCACGTGATCTTTCTTTACACAGAAAGAATATTTTTTTCCTTTAACATCTACAACTGATTAAGCCTATAGCCTAAAATATAATGACTGCAAGAACATTTTCTCTACAAAACAGAATGTGTAGAAATGCAACTGATAAGGTGTTGATCTGTCTGTGTGCATATACGTAGCCTTTACCTTCCCCTATCCAGGCTGCACTGCCGTCACTGAGAGCCAGCGTGAACCCAGCACCCAGGTCTACGGCCCATTCCACTCGCAGGAGGTAGGTGGTGTCTGGCTCGGTGCTCACCGTGATCTGGCGCACTTTGCCACTCATGGCTCTCCTTTGGCTTTCAGACCTGTAGGGAACAAATATGATGTGTTTCAGCAACTTGATGATTTGCAAGTGTTGATATTGTCCCCTCGAATAATACCCTGTCTAATACCCTTTTTCCCCCAGGGAAACTAAGCGAGGTGCACCTTGCACTACAACAAAGTTCCCACATTGTGTACCCATTGAACTCAAGGAACCACAAAACGACTACGCTCTATGTCATTTATAGAGATGCTTTACAGTATAAATATTGGACATGACAGAGTTTTGGAATCTTGTTGAAATCACAAAGCTGAGAGAGAAATTGTTTATAGTCTTGTGTTGCACCAGACAATGAGGAATGATTAGTGGATTTGATTGCAACATAGATATGATGTTAAAGGATAATAAAATATGCGATGAAACTGTTTTGTATAATTAAGATATGCTTCATACATGGAACTGTTGTTTAGTCCCTGCTTTTCAGGTGGTACAAAATTAGCTTCTCAGAGCTGTATATCCTTAACCTCCTTTACCAAACATACTTGGAACCTGTGTGTACATCTTCATATTGCCTCATTCCACAAATTGCTAATATTCCAAATATATAGAGTTGAACAGCATGTGTGTGTGCATGTTGAATTTGGGTGTGATAGCGTTGGTTGAAGATGGTGGTGGGTGAGGAATGGACTTTGAGCCAAATCAAAAAGACAAGAGAGCCATTTTTCAATATACATGTTATATGTATGTATATTTCCAACATGGCATTCTTAGCGGTATTGACCAACCACAGTACAGTAGCTTCCAAATTCAGCATGCACTCGTGGTACAATTTCTATTCTGTTGGCTGTTCAGTACAACATCACTAAATGATGGACAGTTGCAAATTAGTTGGAGATGTTAAAAAAAAAGTTTAAGATTAATAGATTCTATATTATATTTTTCATAACACTGTTCAGTTGTTGGCAAGAAGCGCCTTCATTTAAAAAGAAAATAAAAAGCTTGAGAAACTTTTACTTGATTACGGATGTCCAGGTGAGAACACGTGATTACGGCTTCCAGGTGAAGTGAGAGGTGAGTTGGACATCTTCCCCGCTTAAATACAGGGCAACGCATGTGGAGACCGAGGGAAAAGGACAGCTAAATTGGCTGGTGGCAAATTTGGACATGTCTGAAAACGTGAAAATTAGCCCCTTTGGAGAGTGTGCCATAAGTTATGACGTAGCACCACATTTGCTTTTTGGTTTCTTAAGGAGAGGGGTCCTTACCTTACAGACTGACAGAGCAGATGGTCAAGGTGATTCACAATGAGACGAGCAGCTAAGAAATGACACACAGTCAGGAATACACATACCTGCAAGCACACACTCAAGCACAGAAGCCTACCGCAGATTAAAGTTGACCCTCTGTGCTCCGGGAAGGAAGAAGGGTGTGGCTTCAGCGAGGGGCCAAGCAAGATGAGGGATTTGAAGGGTTCAACTTTAACCTCATAAAGGGAGTCCAGCTACTCATTAGTAACTGTAACATCTGCTCTGCTGGGACGATGACCCTGCAATAATGACAGAAGGATACTTAAATAAACAGAACTGTGTCAGGTATGGAGCAATGCACAAAGCGTTCAATGCCAGTCTATTGTAGCCATGTGGGAAAAAGGTCTCTGAAATTGGATTATTTTGCTCTATATTCCGGACTAGATTCTGACTATAATTGGAATAAAAATTATATTTATCAAGTGAAGGTTACATGTTTGAACCAGACTGTGGAACTACTAAAATGGATGCCAAGAGAGCACTGAGAGATAGTGGTTCTGCAGAAAAGACTAGTTCCTCTGGATAAATAAATTTGAGTCCAGCCATAGTAAAGCAAGCATCTTTCAGACGTGAAATGATAAACCTTTACCGTACTACTTATTATGTAGAGCGAATGTAAAGCAACTGCTTTACATTGACTTTATGAAACAATGGCTTGAATTTGCTATGACAGACTGGCATCAAATTAGGGTGATATTAGCACATTGTAGATTATGTTTAAATACGCCTGGAGAAACATTGAGTTTGACTCCATTTACATCCATCACAAATGAAAATTGGCCAAAGGAGAATTGGACTAAAATGATGGAGCTAAGCTGAGCTCTCAAAAGAAAGAAGCAATTGACACATGAAAGTGCATATATAGAAATAATGACTTGCGCTTCAATACAGCTACAACTCATCTTAGATGAACACCGCGCCGAGTGAAGTCAGGAATTCTGAATGGTGAAAATGGGCTGATAGGGTGACCGGTGAGAAAAATAACCTGCAAATTGTGACTTCAGCTATGATGTATGACTTAAGTGAAGGACACAGTTTGAATGTGCCTCTAGAAGCTAACCGTAGTCAATTTCCAGTAGTAATAGGTTTCATGGTTGGCTTGACTGAGGGCTTGCTTCAGTCAAGAGGCACAGGAGTGAGCATCGCTCAGGATAATGCTATAGGTGTCATGACAAAGCAAGACCATGAATTTCTTGTGGAAGTGAAAACAGACAGGTTTTCCTGAAATCCATATGGAGTTTTGTCACCTAAGGGTAACAAAATAGGATGTAAGACTGGGAAAGCAAAGTTTAAAGTTAATGACATTCATCAAACAGCACTGACAGTGCACTTTTTCGTGGTTCAGCCATCAATTATAGAACAAGAGAAACTAGAAACGTGATCAGTTCAAGGTGCAATGTCCAAATGTATTCATTTCTCCAGACTCATTTCCCATTAAAGGTCCAGTTTGTAGAATTTAGTGGCATCGGCAGAAATGGAATATAATATTCTTAAGTATGTATTAATTAGTGTATAATCCCATGAAAATAAGAATCCTTGTCTTTTCGTTACCTAAGAATGAGCCGTTAATTTGTACATGTGGCACCACCATGTTGTTTCTACAGGAGCCCAGAAGGGACAAACCAAACACTGGCTCTAGAGAGGGACGTTTTTCACGAGTTGTGCAGCCACCGTAGCTTCTCCTACACGGAGGGAAATTCAACTGGTTGCAATCTGCTATATCACCACTAGTGGCCGCTAAATTCTACACACTGCGATTTTAAGTATTAAAGAGTCATTTGTGAGGACGGGGCATGTCTTCATTCCAGGAACTTAGAAAATGAGCATGGTTTCACAGTCAACTCTGGGTGGTTGATGGGGATTGGACCGCCCATCTTTTTTTTTTAAATTTGTGACACAGAGCCACTAAAAGTAGTAATCTACGTCAGCGTCCTCCCTGCACGCTTTGTGCTGATTTCAACCACTAGATGGTATTGAGTCACATTTACTGAGCCACATGTGAGATTCCCAATATTTAAGGCTTCAACATTTGCCCCATTGAGCTGCATTTAAGCGCAGTGAGAAGCTGCAGCAAAGCGCCAGGTTTCTCAATATTAAAGCTTTCGGCGAGGTTGTGTTATGAACAGTTAAAAAGGATGTGAACCAACATTTTAAAAAGGAATAGCAAACATATCCTTTAATACAATTTAACACACATATTTGAAACTTATTTAATATTTAATCCTCTTTACACAGGATGATAATTTAAGTATTAGATAAACTGAATTACAATAACTACAACTATTAAAAACAGACAGCCCTTAAAAATAGCGGCATATCTGTTGTATCTGTTGTCACTTTAAACGTATTGTTGATGAAAGCAAAATAATAATAAACATGTCTGCAATCTGTTGACCTGAGCTGCTCTCTCTTGCAATACCATTCAACATAGAAGAAGTGGTCATTTTCAACTCTTCAATATCCACATAGGATGAGTTACAGTTGTAAGGACCTAATTGAGGGAATTAATAAGCTTAGCCACTAATTCAAGGTGCTTCTTCTTTTCTCAAATGCCCATAATGTACTTAGAGTAACCTATGGCAATTACAGTTGTCCTGCTTCAGGATCCTATATCAACCTCAACCATCAGACTTGATGCAAAACAAAAGCAGAAATACATCTACTAAGATTAAATGTATTAAGATTTAATTGTTGCATGGCAACAATGTTGTTTTTATTTTAGCAAATTGCCTAGAATTGCGAATTGCTTATAATTGAAAAATAATAATAAAGTCATATGTTACTAAGTGCAATGTTAAAATTGTACTTAAATGTAAATAGGAATTCTGGGCAAATGTGCAAAATTTGATTTATTTGTGGTTTGCAAAGCAGAAACTTTTCTCTTTCTTGTAAGAGTGCAAGGGTTTGGTGGTGGGGGTGTAACATGTGGTGTAAATGCAGTCAGGATGCTGGTGGATTGGAGGGAGACAGCCCATTGTTAGGGCTGTTGGGCTTCATATTTTATTTGTATATATTTGTAAATGACTATGACACCACCTATACTACTTTATTGTAAATTGTAATTAGGATATGCATGAGCACTGCAGGGAATGTGAAGTTTGACGGTTGCTATGGGTTGCTATGCGCTCCGGTCGCCATTTTTGGAGGATCACTTTCCATTCAATTACATAGAGAAATAGCTAAAATATACGAAATGTACAAAAATGGAGAAAGGAAGGAAGGAGAAGAAGGGTCGAGGTTTCACACGAGATGGTTGCACGATTTTCTGCGGCGGTTTTTCACCCTAACAACACTTCCAAGCCGCCTTTTAACTCCAAAATTCGGCACATTCACAGTCAATGCGAGTGATCCCCCACATATGGCGGCTTGCTCCAGCAATGTGACATCGGTTTTATAGAGCAGATTATAGAGCAGTTTATATAGCCTGGCATCGCCAGACCAATTCGCAAATGTGTATTAGTCTAGAACCTCTCAGTTCATTTTCGATTTCCAAGGGGCGTTATCAACGGGCGCAGACCAAGATGTCTCTGGAGCAATTTGTGCCTCATTGTATCAATATTAGATAAACGGTTGTGATTGGCCCGACCCTGGCATGGTCGTGTGAAAATCTGTTTGAATGGGAGGGGGGGTGGCAGACGTATGTACCAGAGCAAATGGTTCCCAGGCCACACTTGATACTGAATTGTAGTACTTTTATCTGAAGTATTAAGAGGAAGAAGGAAGTATTTAGATACTTTTACTTGTGGTTCTCTTGCTTGTGGGTTATTGTGCTTTTACTCAATCACTTCCAGTTGGAACGCTCCACACCACAACCACTCTAACGACACATCGACGTCGCAACTAACGCGCACACGCAGACAGGCTTCGACTCGTTAGGTTTTCGATGCATTTAAATGGATGAATTCAGCTCCCAGCCCTCTTACCATACGGTTCTGTCCGCTCTTACCGCCGAGTACGACAACAACAAGCGGGAGGAAATCGGAACACACGTGTTTATTTTTCCAGCCAATCAGCAAACAGAACAGGCCGACGGTCGTGACGTCACACGTTACATAACGTAACGTTACGCACGCCACGTAAGTTACGCTACGTTGAAATTACCGGGAGGAGAAGGACGTGTGATGCGGCGCTGACCGTCAACAAAAATGGTGAGGTTGTCGCCGCCCGAACGGTCCTCCGCCGACGCGACGTCCT